>APFE031689014.1:0-35074 GCA_000404065.3 Pinus taeda
CAAAACAAAAAACACAAAACCCAACATGGACATACAAAAAAAACAAACCTTATGGCTTAAAGTTAGCTTTACCCGGAAGCTAAATATTTTCCTCAATGTTTCTGATTTTCCGAGATCACACTAAGGCATAGCGGAAAAGAGCATACGCATGAGAAAAATTCTTCCTCTCTGTTTCTGATTTGCCCAGATCGCACAGAGTCGCAGGGCAAAGAGCATACGTAGAAATGAAAGGTATAGATCCGATAATAAAAAAAGAAGCTAAATAAACCGAAATAATAAACAGAGAGAAAATAACTAGAAACTGCAAATAAACATTGTATACCTCTAGATCTTAAAAATGACGTAGCTAGGGCTATCAGAAACCTTTTTGCGTGTAACAAAAGGGGTTCCTCACTAGAACAGATGCTCCTAACACAACAGAGTAGTCCTCTCGGCCCGAAAGCAGTCAGAAATAGCAGATCTAGGAAATGACAGTTGGATGCAGTTCTACTGGCTTCAGAATTGGATCACTAACGGACGCGGCCCTCAAATAGCTCCGATACCATGTAGGAATTTACAGGGTAAGTTCCTTAGACAGAACACCAAAGGACACCGCTCACAAATAGATCACAGATCAATACACCAGTATTTTTGACATGGTTAAAACCCTCAAGGAGGGAAACAGTCCACGGCCTGAGCCAACGCGGCCACTTCAGGTAATTTATTAATAAAAGAATGAAATTTTACATAAGCTTCTCTCATGAACAGTTAACCTACAAATGACCCTCTGTGCTCTTTAAATAGAGATCATGGACCAATCAGGTGTTAAGCCACGGATCAAGTGTCGGTAATACCGAGGAGAGAATGAACCATCGAATCACTACATATCGTGACCATCGGATTGTAAGTTACAAAAGTACATAGTAAAGAAACACGCTTTACCTAACTCTATAATAGACCAAGGTATACTTAACTATTTCCTATGTGTCGGAATATCCTAACAGTTGTAACCTATAAGTATCTTCGGGTCCGGTAAACAACGACACGCCTTATATAAAACTTTGGACCGGGCCGATTGCGATATGTGAAATGCTCCGGGATCCGATATAATATTATTATATATATATTATAATATATAATATATATTATATATAGATAATATAGTATATATCTAATTATATATTGTGGTTGATAAAACCATCGAGTCTGGTAGATGGTAGCGCGCCATATATATAAGCCTTGTGCCTCCCGATAGCGATAAGTGATTAACTCCGGACTCGATATATCATATGATATGCTTAATAAGGATCGGCGGGTCCGCCACATCGCTGTGCACCTTATGGTCAAGCCTTAGGACCCCGCCGATTGCAATATGCGATGAGGCCTCGGACCCGACATATATATATGTCATATTCAATAGGCTCACCAAGTCTGCCATGTATGATTTTCCTTGAAAAGCCCCGACCTTAACATTTTTCGCAAGACACAAGATTATACGGGAAAACCCGCGTCCAGCCGTAAGGTCGGACTTGAAATAATACACGCCTGAGTACATAATCATTGGCGGGTCCAGAAGCCAGTGGAGCACCTTATATAAAAGCCCGAGATCTTTCCGATAGCGATAAGTGATGGGGCTTCGCACCCAAAAATACATATATATCATATTTGAAAGATTCGGTGGGTCCACCATATCGCTGCGCGTATTATGCATAAGGCTTGGGCTCTACCGATATGCAATGTGCAATGAGGCTCTAGACCCGAAGTATATGCATTTGGGTTAATAAAGCTTGTTGGGTCCAGAAGCCATGAATGCATTGTGTTAATTGTGATAGGCCCCAAAAAAGGGATTTATGCATGCTTTGAGCATTTCCGCTTATGAAAGGCCACAATGAGAATAATGATGCAATGGGGTTTTGCGATGTTGAGTGCGCAAATGGCCATAGTAAGGGTAGGGGTGATTATATGTGCAAGTATATATGTGCCATGAATGATTATGATGATTGAGAAAAATCCCAATGAAAAGATGTGAGTGAAAGGCAAGACTGGGTCACGAATGAACCATGCGACAGAGACTTATTCAAGGGGATTTTAGCCATTTAGAAATTGAATATTTGACTTGGCAACGAGTTAAAATCTCTGGGATAAAACAGATCATTCGAAGAGGTGGCAGGTTAAACTTCTAGGGGGACCCATTGAAAATTGCTACCTGGTCAAGTTTTAATAGGGTGGTGGTTGTGGCCACAACAAATGGCGAATCGATGGGTGAACTAGTTATCTCTGTTTCCAAATAAACCTTGGATCAATAACACATCAGGGTATTAAGATAAACTTGAAATACAAAATATATAGAGGGATAGGCATGTGTTCCACTTCAACATTACTTGCTTCAGATGGGATAAAGACAAATAGCTTCTACTGACTGATAGGGTTTTGACAGGAATTCTCCAATGGTCATTTCATCGGGTTTATTGACCTTCCTTTACCTATTTCCCACTTTCAAAAATCCTTTTGGGGCTGTCACTGGTCTGTCCATACCTGTTTAGGTGCGTACCTCAGCTCTTTATTTTTCATCAAACTTGATGTAGACATGTTTGTCTTGCACGTTATATGAGAATTTCAGTGCTATATTTTCCATTGGTTGAGTGGGGCACCGTCATGGATCATGCCATATTTTTAAACAGCTTAAGCGAGGTTGGGCTTGCTGTGTCAACCGGTGCTCTAAGCCCAGCAATAGTCCTTACTCTAACAGGCTTCCCAAACAACCTTTCCTTCCAGATTCGCACAAGGACTTGACATTTCATTTTCTTTTAGATAAGCCCTTCTAGTTTCAAGCACAAGGACTAGAGCACAATTAGATTTTCCACAGGGTATGAGACAGTGAGCTTAGCTCATGAAAGGAGGTTTTCTTGTGAGTAACAGGTATTGGACCATTTAGTGTGGTGGATGGGACTAATGGAGAATGATTGTAAACCTTACAAGCAAGTATAGTCTTGGTCTGAGTGGGATTTATTTAAATGCATCATTCCTCCATGCTAGTCCAGCTGTAGTTACACATTTCTTGCTTTATACAGATGTCCTTACATGCTATAGATATTAAAATTATCAACAGATCTCACATAGTTCCCAACAGATGCCCATGAGGGGTTTTGGTTTGCATTCCATCGCTGATTCTCAAGTGCTTATGGGCTGATAGAAAGTTTGTTTGATTTGCAGGGGAATGATGGATTCGGGAACAAAAAAATCATCAGTAAGTTAATGAGGAAGGGAAAGGATGAGAGTGGTGAATGAGGGAAATTCTGAAAGGTAGAATGAGATAGGAGGATCACCATTAGCTTTCTGAAAAGGAATGTGATTAAAAACAGCAGGAAAATGGACTTTGCAGAAAACAAAAGAAAGGACAGGAATACAAATATACTAACAACAAAATGAAATGAACTCTAACCTGCTCAAGGGATAACCACCATGAGGTGGCTACTGGAAGTATCTCTTGAGATGTTGTCCATTAACAGGGATTTTTTTAGTTTCTCCATGTAAGGTTTTCAATCTATAAATTCCATGACCAATTTTTTCCACAACTTGGAATGAGCTCAGCCATGAGTGTTGTAATTTTGTGTGCTTACCTGTTGGCTCACTCATGAGAGATGAAAAGTGAATAAGTTTTTCAATGAAATATATCACCTTGTCTTCACTTCGGTTTGTAATTTTGTCATGCTCCCTTTTGTTAATGGCTGCATTTCTAAGTGTTCTCTCGCAATGCAAGAACTCACGAATTTGATTATCACCTTCGAACACCTGCCAATTTGAGATGTTATCAATTATAGATGATCTGAAAATCAATCCAACATGAAATTTATTCTTGTTTAATCTAAAATTAGGAAAATGCTTCACAACCATAGCAGCCATTAGATTGGCATCGTCTTTCGAGGCATATATGTGACATTGAAAGAATCGAAATTGCCAATTAAACTCCATACCTCATGTTGGTACCTCGCCAAGTGTGGTGCACTGTAGTGTATCTTTTTCTTTACCTGGTTCACCATTATTTGTGGGTCATCAAAAACTCTGAGGTTTTTTACATTCCTTTCAATGGCTCTTCTCAAGCCTTCAAGAAGCCTTCATGTTCTACTGTGTTATTAGAGCGTGTGCATTCCAACCGGTTGGCCAACAGATGCTGGTTCCCTTGTGGGTTCATGAGAATGTTTCTAGCGCCTGCACCTTCAAAGAAGTTAGATACATCAAAATAAAGTGTCAAAAACGTAGAAACTACTGTTACGTTAATTGGACTACTATCTACGAAACTAATCCTATCATCTATTATAATATAGGATAGCTCATTAGTTGGATTGTGGGGCTATTTAATTCTTTCTTCCAATTTTGTGTTTGTCAAAGCCTCCTTGACTGTTTCTGCATGGCACTCCCTGAAATAGGTTTCCATGGCATAAACATCGAAACTATAATTCCCAAGGATAGAGTTATAGAACATTACAGGTTCATTGGGGTTGTTTGGTTCTGTTACCACGTACTTCATGTACCTCTCCCGATCCACTCTCAGGATATCACTTTTTCCCCTCTGAGGCAACAAAATATGGGACCAACCAGTTGAGAAATATCCATTTAGATTTGATGACCAGTCCCTACTAAGCAGCATCCCATAAGCCTCAGGTATATCCACTACCACTATATCAATGACTTAAGTGTATTGAGGCTTGGCAACCATCCGAATCAACACATCTTTCAGCTCCCCAATAACTCTCACATTCATTCTGTCCAACTGTATAATTTGAGTTCAGTTTTATTAGGTATTTCCTGAAGTCTCTTAGCAACAACGTGAAGCATAATAGTGGATGAGGCGCTAGAGTCTACCAAGAAATTATGCACATTCATGTGGAAGATTTCGAATGTGATAAGGAAGGGTGGAGTCATAGGTTTTTATTTCCTCCCTATCATGGCTACAGTGACATCTTGTGGCTTTCGATTCATTTTAGACAATGTGGCCTCCATAGCTGATGGTATTCGAGTTGCGCTAGTCGTACTAATAGGTTTGGTCATTGGCTTCTTGGTTTGGGTGCTTGAGGTGGTGGGGGTTTTGCAGTTCTGCTCATTCATAGCTTTCAACAGCAAATCTCTTTGCTGTGTTAATTTCAACAAGTCAAAATATGTGATATTATCCCTAGACTTCTTGATATCATCCACAATATTGTAATCAATGTTATAAATAGGATATGGCAGAGTAAGCATACCTGTTTTTCCATTCTTAGATGGGAGTTTATCATTTTGAGAAGCCTTTGTTGCAGTGGGAGATGCATTTTCTTTCTCTGCGTGACTTGCAAATAGGGGCATTCTTGGATTGACCGCCAGGTCTAGTATTCTAAATAGGAAGTCTGGGAGCGGATGCTTTCACTGGGCGAAAATCTTGCTTTGTTCAATCTGAGGGCTTTGTCGTATCTGGGAACGACCCTTTAGCTCGTGTGTGGATTTCATTAGCGTTGATTTATGCAATGTTATCTCTTTCTTCATCATTCTCATCACTATGGAAATCCCACAACACATTAATTTGGGTTTCCTCCTCTGAGGGTTCTTCTACTTGGTATCCTTCCTCACCTTCTTGTTTTGGTTCGAGCTCAAGTACGGGTTCTTCTTTGTTAAGGAGCGATCCAATAAGAGCCAACTCTTCTATGTTTAAAGCCCCTTCATTAGGTTGAGTAGGCAATGCAAGCTAGCCATGACAACCTTCTATTTTCTTACGATAGAAAGGCTTGAAGGGATTTCTATTGTTATAGTCTCCTCCATTACCACTAGTACTATCTCCATGATTCCTTTTCATATCAATAACTATGTTTGTAAGTTTCTTAATGATTCGATGTAGCCCTTCCACATCTATGATGTCCTTGTCTTTAGTTTCAACCCCTTTGTTATCATTTCCATTATTCTTCTTGGATGTCCAAGGGGCTTCCTTTTCTCTTGCTGTGGGGTGGCATGCTGTGAGGCTGATCATTTCATTTTCAACTTTCACTGCCTCATCGATAGCACCTTGTAAGGTTTGCACATTATCCTTTTAATCCACATCGCTGTAGGGACAGGGAGAGTAGAGATATAGAATTCTATTATCACCTCTTCAGTTGGTCTAGTGGTAACTGGGATTCTGTTGAAAAAGGTGTTGAACCAGATATTAAAATCCTTAACCTTCTCCTTGGTTTCCATTTTCAAATGGGATAATTCTAAGACTAAGGTTGCAAGTGTTTTGTCATCACCAAACTTTTCCAAAAAGGCCTATTGAAAAGCATCCCAAGAGGTAATCGACCCTATTCTCAGATTGAAATACCATGCGGAGGCTACACTAGTCAAAGTAAAAGAAAATAGGTGGCACACTACATCCTCGTCAGCGACCCCCAACCTACACAAGGCTAGGAAGCAAAAGCAAATATGGTTATCAGTGGTATCTCCCTGCTCAGGGCCGAAATTGGGTAGCACTCTTTCTGTATTTTTGGGTAAGGGATGTTGCTACCCAGGTACCACTACAACATCCTATGCAAGCCAGGGAGGGAGTGCTCCAGGAGGAGGTGGAGGTTGTTTCCCACCCGGAGGGGGAACGTTGGCCATACTATGGACAGGGAAATTTTGGTTGGAGGCTTCTCCATTAGGGTTCTCAAAATCAAGCGAGGAGTTACCTTTAGAAGGGGAATCCTCAAGAATTTCTTCCCAAGGGGTGTTGATACTTTGGAAGAATTCTAGCACAATGTCTTTGAGAGAAGTGGTTGCTGATGTATCTTTGCTCAGGGTAAAGATCCTTGACTTTCTCTTAGTTGTCAGAGGTAAAGAGTGAAAGATGGGAAGCTGAGAGAGGGAACAAGCATAAGCTCGAGTAAGTGCTCTGATTGGTTGTTCCTGAGTGACAAGATACTCCCACAGTCTCACTTCCTTGGGTGATCCAGAAACAAGACTTAGAGGGGTCTCTATTTCTTCAAAATGAGGCTCTTTCAAATGTGTGGCACGATCTCTCCAACCTTTATGATCCATACATTAATCCTTTTGAATCCATGCATGGAACTTATAGATGAAATCTTGAAACGTTGGAGAGGGTGGTTCAGGCCCTCCTTCTAGCACCAATTTGTTGACATGGAAAATGTGCACTATGCCAACAAGGGGGACTAACCTGATCATAAGCCCCAATTAGACCTTCTTTTGTTTGGATTGGCTAGCTCCAACGAGTTTTAAGGGACCCCGTAAACCACTTGAACTTGTCGAAAGATTGCTTCCAGGAGGAAGACTTCAATTAAATCAACAAAATGCAACAACTAACCTCTATGTATTAAATCCTATTTATACTACTTCTAACTACTCTAATCTAGTCCTAGCTACTCTAATATATCCTGCAAGAGCATGATACAGAGGTTTAAACATCATATATATGTTCAGCACGAGCATGATAAAGAAGGTTAAACATCATGCATAGATTCAAGTCCAAATGAAGAAATCACTGAATTCATAGTTGGACAAGACTGTATTAAAGCTAAATTGCAATCCAATCACTCATATAGGAATCCACATTGTTCAATGGAATTAAAACTGCAACTCATGTTTAATTTAGTTTCAAATCAGAGACCATTCACCAGTTAACCATGAAACTGAATCACATTCAATTTAACAAGACTAATAGTGAACTGTAAGTCATCAATATGCATAAATATAAATCATATTTACAGTCATGCTAGCAACAACACTCTGATCCAAACAATACAATGAGTTTGAAACTAAAGTCTCCTTCGTCTCTCAAAAACAATCCTCCTCATTCACCATAAAGCAACACTGTTCTTCTTGAAAATCAAAAGCCTTTATCTCCTATCCACAGGTAATATTTATGCGGCCCTAAATGACCCTCAACCTTCCATGACCTTTCAGTTCCCCTCTTGTTGTTACACAGACCAGCATATACAAATGCGAACGGTGGGTGAAACTACAGACATGTCAAGGTCACCCTTGGTGGAGTGTTCTCCTTCCTGGGGAAATGGATGGATGCCATTGGAACAAGGGAGGACTGCGTATCATTTCTTAGCACCTGTGTGGTGTGGCTATCATTCTCTGTCTTTTCTTTGAAGGAAATTGAAGAAGCTGCTCTCATCATACCCACATCCGGCCGCTTTGAGGCATTTCTGGAAGGAGTGACATCTTGAGGGATTGGCACTATGCTTCCCTTGACATGGAGCGAGCCTTCATCCTACATTACGACGGTCCATCTCCCTTTTCACAGACTGCATCTTTGGCACCTTGACACTAGTGGTGCAGGGGTGTCATCCTGATACGCATCGCTTTTCTCCATTATTGGGTCTATTTGAATTTACCTACAGAAATGATTGATATTAGCAATGATTGTGATGAATATGTCAAACATGCTCAAAAAATACAAATAATGTCTTCATTTGGCACCACAGGAGCAAGAGTGAAATGAAAGGGGTTTACGCGCAAAAATACATGTAATACACAATTTTCCTGCTTAGTCCATAGGCTTGGCACCGTTTTCGAGGGCCTCACATAATCACAATCGGGTATCAGCCCTTCCGTGGGTCGCAGTATCCATGCCTTCCACTTCCCCGATGCGCAATAACACTATTGGGATTCCACAGGCCCGCTTTTTTTTATTGAAAACCTGATCCTTTGTGGTTACAAAAAAATTCGAGAATATATGAAAACACAGGAAATCTTGAGTCAATCGCCCAAGTCGGGCCTCAAATATTATATGATGTAACCTATATCGCCAGGTCCAATAAACAATGACGCACCTTATATAAAACTTTGGACCGGGCCAATTGCAATATGCGAAATGCTCCGAAACCGATATATATATATATTATATATAATGATAGATAGATAGATATATATATTATATATATATATATATATATATATATATATATATATATCATGGTTATAAAACCATCGGTCCGGTAGATGATAGTGCCGCCATATATATAAGCCATGTTCCTCCTGAAGCGATAAGCGATTAACTCCGGACCAATATATCAATATGATATGCTTAATAAGATCGGCGGGTCCGCCACATCGTTGTGCACCTTATGGTCAAGCCTTAGGACCTCGTTGATTGTGATATGCGATGGGGCCTTGGACCTAACATATATATATATGTCATATTTGATAAGCTCGTCGAGTCTACCATGTATGATTTTCTTTGAAAAGCCTCGACGTTAACATTTTTCGCAAGACACAAGATTATACGGGAAAACCCATGTCCAGCCATAACACCAGACTTGAAATAATACATGCCCGAGTACATAATCATCGGTGAGTCTGGAAGCCAATCGAGTGCGTTATATAAAATCCCGTGATCTTGTCGATAATGATATGCGATGGGCCTTCAGACTCGAAAATGCATATATATCATATTTGAAAGGTTTGGCGGGTCTGCCATATCATTGTGCGTATTGTGCATAAGGCCCAGGCTCTACTGATATGCGATGCGTGACGAGGCTCCGAACCTGAAGTATATGCATTTGGGTTAATAAAGCCTGTCAGGTCCAGAAGCCATGAATGCATTGTGTTAATTGCGATAGGCCCCAAAAAAGCGATTTATGCATGCTTTGAGCATTTTCGCTTATGAAAGGCCACAACAGGAATAATGATGCGATGGGGTTTTGCAATGTTGAGTGCGCAAACAGCCATAGTAAGGGTAGGGGTGATTATATGTGCAAGTATAAATGTGCCATGAATGATTATGATGATTGAGAAAAATCCTGATGAAAGATGTGAGTGAAAGGCAAGACTAGGTCACGAATGAACCATGCAACAGAGACTTATTCAAGGGGATTTTAGCCATTTAGAAATTGAATATTTGACTTGGTAACGAGTTAAAATCTTTGGGATAAAACGGATCATTCGGAGAGGTGGAAGATTAAACTTCTAGGGGAAAGCATTCGAAATTGCTACCAGGGAAAGTTTTAATAGGGTGGTGGTTGTGGCCACAACAATACTACAAGTTAAAAGACAGACACGTGAGGAGCCAGGCTAGCATGCTAGTCAAGGAGGATTCCTAGGATGAGGAGGAGGAGGAGGAGTTGGTTGAGGGCGCAACGAGATTAGATGTTATAACTATGGATAGGCAAGACACTTTGCAAGAGATTATCAGAACCCTACTACAACCTGCAGCTATTGCAAATCTTTTGATCACGTAATATAAGAATTTCTTGTCATTATCACAAAGATGTAGGAGAAAAGGAACCAGTAGCTTGCAACAAATATTCAAATGATGACCACTAAGCCAAGGGAGTATTAAATGCACATCAAAATTGTAACCAGGAGTGGAGATGTGACGGGAGATGATAAAGGTAAAAAGAAAGTAAAAGAGTCATGGGTAAGAAAGACTGCAGAAAAGTCCCTGGTTTTAGTAAGCAAAGGGAAAAAGAAACTTTCATGGGAGTGAAGTGAAGCTTCATGGATGTTGGGTCTTCAAAATCTAGCGCGCAACCAAATTTAATGCTAAAGAAGCACTGCAACAAAGTGTCTACTCTGATGAAAGAATTAGATTTAAGTATTTTGAAGTCATTTTTACATATTTGCATGAAGTTGTTGAGGAACCAAAAGGTTGTCAAAGGACTCTAGGAGTTGATAGACTCATGCACTGATAAAGAGGTATTGTGAAGCATTTTGCATGTAGTAAACAATTTACATCGACATAAGAAAAGGGTGGGGAGGAAATGATATTAACTGCACAAATCGGAGAATATGATATCGATAAGGTAATCCTAGATTTATGATCTAATGTGAACATGTTACCTAAGAAGACTTAGGAGTCAATGGGAAGACCGAAGTTGAAATGTTCGCTAGTACAATTGAGGATGGCTAACCAATAGAATATCGTCCCTATGGGAATGTTACCTGACGTCATAGTAGACATAGAAGTAGTCTGAATTGTTGCAGACTTTGAAGTGATCAAAATTGTAGATGATAACAAACATTATCCGACATTATTTTTATTGGATAGGGCTTTCAAAAATTTGGCGATAATCAATTTGAAGAAGAGAAAAATGGTGTTCGAAAGAGATGATATGAGGGTCATCATCCATCTAGACCCCTCAGAAGCAATGTGATATACAAAGCCTGTCCGTGATGAATAATGTGATGTAGGTGTTGATAGAATTTATCAGATAACAACTAAGGAGGAAGATTGGATTAATCCCACTCCATATGGAAAATTGGGCTAGCAACAAGACAGTTCTTGTACTTCAGATTTCGAGGAAGAACTGGGAAATTGTAAAAATAGGTTATAAGAAGTCTCTACCACAAAATCACTTCGCTACATAACTTCTGAGGTATGTGATCTTCCTTATTATGATCATATCAGAGATGTACGCCTGTTTCTTGAAGAATATGAAAGTGAAATACCATAAGAACAGAGATTGCAAGCTTTGGATGTAGCCCTAAGGTCTACACCGACTAGATGGTAGGGTACTCATAAAATAAATATAGTAGATTGGCACTAGTGTCGCAGATTAATGTGGATCAGGTTTGGCTCAATCAACACAAAAAGTGAAGTAAAGTATGATGGTAAGGTTTATCCCCGAGAGAATATTCACTGCTACACTTTGGTTTGGAAATAAATTCCAAAACAAGAGTGGGTATATGGATTTATCCACACACTAGAAATGATTCCTATGAATTGGTATCTTGAAATAGAACCGCGACATAGAACTACAAACTAGATAGATTTGGTTGAAGAGTTTGTACTAACATTATTTTTTACTATGATTTCCCATGTATAGACTCAGCTCTTCAAGAAATCAGAGAAAATATATTTTAGAATGAAGCTCCATTAACATGGCAACATGATTGGGCTACGCAGTTACAAAATACATTGGAATGTTATAATATCACTACTGAAGAAGATGAAGAACCACGCAATATTCATATACCAAAATCAAAAGGACATCACGGAGTTTTTGGAACTGAACTAGAAATACCGGATATAATGCAGCTAGTAAAAGCATAGAAAGTGAATATTGAGATAGAGGAAGAACCGAAGTTCGCAACAATTGGAGACTATTGGGACGCAGATATAATTAGTGAAATCACAAAGCTGCTACATGAATACCAAGAGTTATTCCCAAAAAAATATTCAGAAATGAAGGGCATATTAGGGGACCTAGAATTTATGAGGATCCCTCTGAAACCTATCGCAAAGCCTGTGAAGCAAAGACCCTATAGGTTGAATCTGAAATACAAGGAAAAAGTGAAGGAAGAACTAGACAAAATGCTAGTAGCAGGGATCATCAAACCTGTTGAAGAGTCTAAATGGGTAAGTCCCATGATAGTTTATGAAAAGAAGAATAAAGGAGATATTAGAATCTGTGTTGACTTAAGGAAACTAAATGATGCATGTGTGCATGACCCTTTCCCTACACCATTTACAGACAAAGTATTAGACAATGTAGGAGGTCACGAGGCCTATTATTTCACAGATGGCTTTTCGGGTTACCATCAGACTAGGATTGCACTAGAAGATAGACATAAGACAACTTTTGCAATAGAGTGTGGCTCATTTTAGTACACGGTGATGCCTTTTGGCTTGAAATATGCGTCTTCCATATTTTCTAGAGTCATCGTCGTAGCGTTTAAGCAGTACATACATAAATTATAGGAAGTTTACTTTGATGATTGGACAGTCTTTGGGCTATTAAATAATCATACTACGAGCTTAAGGCTTATGCTGGATACATGTAGGCAGCATCAGATTTCAATTAGCTTGAAGAAGTGTATATTTTGTGTGCCTTATGGCATACTCGTGGGGCATATTGTGTGCAAACAAGGTTTGTTGGTGGATCCCGCGAAGATAGCAGTCATTGTGAACTTGCCAGCACCAACAATAGTGAGACAAATACACACGACGCTTGGACACACTCTCTATTACAAAATTTTTATAAAGGGGTATGCACAGATAACTATGCCAATGGAGAAATTATTAAAGAAAGATGTCACATTAAATGGGACGAAGAATGTAAGAAGAGTCTAGATATACTGAAGGAGAAGATGGTAACTGTGTGGATATTAGTTTTTCACGACTGGAATAAGGAATTTCATGTACATGTTGATGCATCTTGCATAGCACTGGGTATAGTGTTGGCACAGCCAGGCGCAAACGAAGTTGATCACCCCATAGCTTTTGCAAGCAAAAAATTGTCCAAGGAAAAAAATAACTATACTACAACTGAAATAGAAGAGTTAGCTATGGTTTATGGGTTACAGAAGTTCCGGCACTACTTGATGGGAGCACACTTTAAGATGTTCACTGATCACTCTGCGCTGAAATATTTGGTGAATAAGCCTATTTTAGGAGGAAAAATCTATCAATGGTTGTTGTTGTTCCAATAGTACGATTTTGAAGTTATAGTCAAGCCGGGAAGATTGAATGTTGGGCCCGATCATTTGTCGAGATTGGAGACAGGATAATAACCCACCAGTGTTGAAGATAACCTACCTGACACATAGTTGTTTGCAATCAGGGTTGTGCATGATCACTTCGTGGATATTATTCAGTTTTTGGCCACAAGAATGGCACCCACAGAGTACACTGCACAACATAAGGAGTTGGTGATAAAAGAAGTTGATTTAATGTTGATTGCAGGGCACTTGTATAAAATGGGACTCGTTGAAATACTGCGAAGATGCACACTAGAACATTAAGGCAGAGTATTTTAGCAAAAGCTCATGGAGGAGTCGTAGCTGGGAATTATGTAAGAAAGGCCACTATGTAGAAAATCTTGAGAGTTGGGTTATGGTGGCCCACAATACATAAGGATGCAAAGGATTTTTTTCGCGCATGTGATATATGTCAAAGAATAGGAAGACCATCTAGAAGAGACAAAATTCCATTAAAACCACAGATAATGTTGCAAGCATTTGAAAATTGGGCTATTGACTTTGTTGGACCTATTAACCCACCAGGAAAGAAGACCGATGCAAGATACATAATCACTGCAACTGATTATCTGATGAGATGGGCCGAGGCACAACCAGTGAAGGATTGCAACACAAATACCACCACGAAGTTCATTTTTGAATACATCCTATCTAGATTTGGGTGTCCAAGGATATTGATGAGTGACCAAGGGTAACATTTCTTGAATAAGGCCATTGAAGCATTAACTGAGGAATTTCAAGTACACCATAAGAAAAGTACCCCATATCACCCTCAAGCAAATGGTACAGTTGAAGCTTTCAATAAAATTATGGAGAATGCCCTCACAAATGTGTGCAATGTGAACAGGAATGACTCGGATTTAAGAATTCCAACGATATTGTGGGCATATAGAATAACATGCAATAAATTAACAAGCTAGACACCTTTTAGGTTGGTATATGGACAAGAAGCAATGATGCCTATGGAGTACATTGTGCCTAGTTTAAGAATTGCAACCTTCATAGACATCGCAGATTCTGACATAATGGAGAAGAGGATGGCGCAATTTCCTGCTTTGGAAGAGGACATGTTTATAGCAGGTTTTCATCAACAAGTACAAAAAGCAAGGGAGAAAGCTTGGCATGAAAAGAACATCAAGCAAAAGATATTATGGGAAGGAGATCTTGTACTCTTATATGATAGAAAATTCGTGAAGTTCCCAGGAAAATTTAAGACACATTGGCTAGGGTCGTATATCATCAAACATGTCTCTGATGGTGTCGTAGTTCATCTTGTGAAGTTAAATAGTCAGCTAGTCCCAGGATGAGTGAATTGTAGAAGATTAAATATATGCAGGAATGAATCTGTCCCCAGATCTTTGCACAGAAGAACGAAAGGAGAAGAGTCTTAGTGCCACCTACAGTTGAAAGTGGGCACTAGACTATAAAATACTATCCAGAAGGGGTCTTTGTTGAAGAAGATTACTGCGCGATATTCATAAGTATGTCAAACTCTGAAAGAACCACGCCAAAGGAGGATTATTGCGTGATATTCAAAAGTATTTCAAAGTTTGGAAGAACCATGACAGAGGTTATATTACTGCACAATTATCAAAGATAACCAGAAAAATATGACCATTGGAAGGAAAAAGCTACCGTTAAAAGAAAGTTATTGTTAAAAGGTATGAGAGAAACAAATTTATGAAGCACTTTTGGCCAAATCTAGTGCCACACCTGCATTAAACGAGAAAAATATAAGCCAATCATGAGGTTTGAAATTCAAATTTGCTATAAAGGCCATGTACCGTGCCACATTTTACACTTTGTTGTCTAGAGAATTCAGTTTGAGAATTTGCAGCTATGTGTGAGAGAAGTGAGCTGGTGTATGTCTAAGAAAAGATTTGAGGAAATTGCTAGAGAATTTGCAAAGAAAGGGCTAGCACGAGTCATGGAAGTCCAGGGTGGTCAAACCAGAGTAGCCAATATACCCATGTCCCCAAGGTGCATGAGGTCATTGCGGAAACAAGTAGTTACATGAGAACAACCCAAGAAAAGACTGGAAAAGAGGCTAGTTGAAGGAGTATAGCTAAGAACTTCCCCAAGGAAGAAGGCAACAAATTAACAGTAGACAAAGCCCGAGAAACCCAAGGAGAAGGTGAAGAATCAAGTACAACAGTAAGAACTAGAGGAAATTCATGATAGCGAGGAGGAAGCCAAGATGTCTTAGATAGAGATAGAGGGTACAAAAATTCCCTTTATACTACCACCATATTTTCCACTAAGAAAATCGAGAGCCAAGTCGGTCAAAGATCCGAAATATTTGAAGTTAGGCACATTCACACCATTGCTATTGGAGCAAGTTCGATTTGAAGGTGAAGTGTTGGGGAAAATCTTGCAACTTAAAATGGAGGGTTGGGACTTTAATGACAGAAGAAAATATCTGTCATTCGAACCAAGCAAGTACCTACACTAGGTCTATTATCAAGATAGAAGAGTTACGAGGTTTGAGCTGCACCGATGGGCTGTAGGATTGCATAGATCAGGCTTGTTAAACATGCTATATGTGCCACACTTCGGTAGAAGCACATCGAACACAACTTGTGTGCGACAGTTGCTAACACTAGTGCATGATGGATGCCTCTGGCTGGGGACAAGAATCCCAATCAATGAAATGTTGATCAGGAGGATTACTAGGCTACCTCACCAAGGGAAGGACCCCGCTAAAGATTTCTTTGGTAAGAACCAAGACAAGGAAATGGTGTTGGCATTATGACATAGTTTTGGCACTATGACACGAGTGTTGTCCTTGATGGAAACTCACTCAGATGGTAGATCACTGTTCAGGCTCTCAGAATGAAAGAAAAAGAGGTATATGCAGGTTCCCTTTGACGAAGTCGCGTATACATGCGGGATTGCTTATCAAAAGTCGCGTATGCGTATGCATGAACTTTCATGCATGAAAAAGCGCCTACGTGTGGGAAAACTTATTTTTGGTCCATGGTATTTATTCCTTGGTATTTGGACCTAGGTATCTCGTTTGAAGTATTGAACCCAGATATTTGGTCCAAGGTATTGATTCTTTATGGTTTTGGACCATGGTATTGTGTAAGGCCTAAAACTATAAAAGGGGAAGGAGATCATTAGGCAAAGTAATAGACACAAGGACTGAATATCTTATGAAGAACTAGATCTGGAACACAGGTCATTGGGTTATTGTGCATAGCTGGATTTGAATCAAGGAGGAACCTGAGCGCAAGAAGAAGGATAAGTACTATTGATGGATCAAGATCTTAAGGCTTGAATAGTAGTATCTTTGAGTGATTTTTGATATGTTATTTTTGGCGCATGACTTGATCTATAAATCTGAAAATCTAGTTATAACTGATGTCTGAATAAATGAAAAGGATAAATTATCTTTTATAGATCTATACGCAGGTTCAGCGAAGCAAAGGAACGTATACACGTAGGCTCATTAATTCAAAACATCATATATGCTGGTTGGCCTTAATACATTAGCGTATGCATGCATGTTGTACACATTGAAGTAGCGTACGTCTCTTGAAATATGTTTTAGCTACTTTTGGTTATTGCTATAGTGTTCTGGGTTCAGAATTGGTGTCTGGTTACTGTTACTGTTTTCTGGGTACAACATTTAGAGAAGTGACTATTTGATTCAGTTTTGTTTGGTGCAAAGGAGATTGGTTGATGCAGATATACTTGATATTTGATTGATGTTATGGATCCAATCTAAAAATTTATGAAATGTGGTCCCTGAAAGAAGAGAGAAGGTTGTAGCCTTCTGTAGGTCAGCACCTACCTCAGCTAGTACAAGAGCTAAGGGGGTTGTAGCTCCCTTCCAGAAGAAGCTGGAGAATAAGAGAAGGTTGTAGCCTTCTGTAGGTAGCAACCTGCGTACTGGTATAAGACTGCACTAGTACAAAATCATTGTAAAAATTAGTTTCTAATTAAAAGAAGATAGAGGTGAATTGCAGTAGGTGGTTTTCACCCACATTGGGTTTCCACCTTACATATTTGTGTCCATGTTTGTGATGATCTGTTCTGTTTTACTGCTCCTGTTTACTGTTCTTATGATTAATGAAGTCTTGATGCATTGATTAAAGATCAACAATTAATGAATCTTAAGCTTTCTGATATACGCTGGTTTCTTTAGACACAGTAGCGTATATACGCAGTTTCCCATAGCTGAAGTAGTGTATACAAATCTGATTATGAAATGAAAAATAATTGTTTTGATGATACTGATTCACCCCCCCTCAGTATTATTTCCAACAATTGGTATCAGAGCCAGGTCCTTCAGAAGAAGCTTGATCACTTGAAGGAAGATCTATCATCATGAGCAACTACAAAAAGGAGGCATCTATCAGGCCACCAATATTTTATGGAAGCAACTTCATCTATTGGAATAAGAATCACTACCTATCTTCAATCTCTTGGTACAGAAGTTTGGGATATTGTGGAAATAGGATACACATTTCCATCAGCAACTCCTACAGATACGGCTGGTAAGAAGCAGTATGAAACAAATGCAAAGGTTGTCAATACTCTATTAGGGAGTTTATCTCAATCAGAATTTGTCAAGGTTATGCAGCTCAAAATTGCAAAAAAAATATGGGACAAGATCATTCTGAGCTATGAAGGAGATGATCAGGTAAACCGTGCAAAACTACAAACTCTCATAATTCAATATGAAAATCTCAGAATACACAATGATGAAAGTGTGGCTAATTATTTCTTACGTATAGATGAGATTGTTAATTGTATGAAAAACTTGGGTGAAGAGATAAAAGAAGTTACTTTGGTTGAAAAGGTTCTAAGATCTTTGTCTTCTAAGTTTGAATCAAAAGTTTCGGCCATAGAAGAAAAGCATAATCTTCAAAGCATTACCATGTCACAGCTACACGAAATTCTAACTGCTTTCGAGATGAGAAAAGGGGGACCATCAGACATGAGAGAATCTGTATTCAAAGCCTCAGGAAAAGGAGAATACAATGAGTCAGGACATATGTCAGAAGGAGAGGAAGAATCAAACTTTGTCAAGAACCTTCAATGGGGTTCTGGAAGATTCAGAGGTAAACTACCTTTTAAATGCTTTGCTTGTGGAAGAGTCAGTCACTATGCAGCCAAGTGTCCACATAAAGATAAGCTTGACAAAGGTAAGGAACCAATTAGATGGAACAGAAAACAAAATGTAAGTAAGAAGAGTTATTATACACATGAAGACAATGATGGATTTTCAAATAATGATGAAGATGAACAAGGTAATGATTATAGACTTTTGATGGCTTTTGAAGATGATGATTTCTTGGATGCTATAGATGAAGAAGGTCTTTATGAAGAAATTTCTAAACTTAAAAATTGTTTAGAAGAAAAGAATATGATTATAGATACTCTGACATTCCAACTTGTTGAAAGGGAAAAACACAATGAAAAGTCATAATGTGAAATTGTGGGACTTAGAAAAGATATTGAGAAAACAAAAGCTCTTAATCTTAGATTTTCTAAAGGATCTGAAACTTTAGATGAGATTATCAAAGTGCAGTGTTCTCCTCTAATCAAGACAGGTCTTGGATATACTGAAGAAGCATCTCAAGCATAGAAGCCATCTACCTCCAAAACTTATCTTGAATCAACAAGGAAGAGTGAACAGGTTGACAATCGACAACAAAGGCACAGTGTAGATCACCAGGTAAATCAAGGGAAATCTACGTCAAGGATGAACAGAAGCTACAACCAACTGCAGGTAAATTGTTCTCAATTTTCCTCAAGAACGAATGGCTATGGAAATTACAATCACCTGGATGAAAGGTTTGATAATCGCAGGAATTTCTTCAATGGGCAATGTTTCTCTTGTCATAACTTTGGACACAAAGCAACTCAATGTGTTGCCTACAAGACCATCATAACCAAAGAAGCACAAAATCAAAGGAGTGTGACTGGAATCATGAAAATAACCTACAATAACTTTTCTGCTCTTGAAAATGAAATAGAATGTTATATTTATAACAACTTCGGTCATGAAGATTCTGAATGCAGGAGTAGGTTTCGGCAAAAAAATCAGAAGGAGCAAGCTTCATTAAGTCCCAGAACATGGAGGAAGAAAGAACTGCAACCAAAAAGATGTGGTATAGCCTTATATGCGGAAAGACAGGAATATCAGCGGTACATCGATAGTGGTTTCTCAAAACATATGACATGTGATAAAGAAAAACTGCAGTCATATAGTGCCTTTGAAAAGGAAAAGAAGGCCTCATTTGGAAATGACACCCTTGCATTCATAAAAGGTAAAGGTTCTATTATTTTGAAAGAAAAAGTAAAAGCTGGAAATGTTATGTATGTTGATGGCTTAAAACATAATCTATTGAGTGTCAGTCAAATGTGTGATCAAGGAAATAAGGTAATATTTCGATCAAATGGATGTATTGTTCGTGAGCTTGATACAGGAGAAACAGTGATCAAAGGCATAAGAACTCCAAATAATTTATACATACTCAAGGGAGGACAACAACAATACTTTCTAAGCAAGAATGATGAACACTGGCTATGGTCCAGAAGATTTGGACATTTAAGCTTCTATCAGATAAGGAAAGCATGCAAATATCAGGCGGTTCGTGATCTCCCTGACATCATAATTCCTGACAATACAATATGCAAATCATGTCAGTTTGGTAAGAAAACCAGAACTAATTTCCCTGAGAAGGAAGGATTAGCTAGTAGGCCACTTGAACTTGTCCATACTGATGTATGTGGTCCAACTAGGAAGAGGTCCCCTCAAGGAGAAGAATACTTCATATTGTTCATTGACGACTTTTCAAGGATTTGTTGGATAGGACTTCTGAAGCATAAAGACGAAGCTTTTGAAAAGTTAAAAGCATTCAAAGCCTTGGTTGAAAACGAATCAGATCACAGAATCAAATGCTCAGGTCTGATAGAGGAGGGGAATTTACCTCAAATGAATTTTTCGATTTTTGTGAAGAACATGGAATAAGAATGGAATTCTCTACTGCAAGGACTCCTCAACAAAATGGAGTAGTGGAAAGGATGAACAGAACGGTTCAACAAATGGATCGTGCTATGCTTGATGAGTCTAGAACTCCCACAACCTTCTAGGGTGATGTTGCATTTGCTGTGGTTATTATTCTCAACAAGACAAACGTTCGGGTAAACAACACTCAAACTCCTCATGAAATTTGGTATGGTAAGACTCCCACGGTTAAATACTTCAAAATTTTTGGAAGCAAATGTTACATCAAAAGGATTGATGAAAACCTTGGCAAGTTTGAAACTAGAGCAGATGAAGTCATTCTCCTTGGTTACTCTCCCCACAACAAAGGATATAAGTGTTACAATAAAAGACTTGGAAAAATTGTTGAAATTATTGATGTAGTGATTGATGAAGAAGGAAACATTCCTACGCAGGTAAAATCTGAAGATTTCGAAGATGATGAGGACTATCCTTCAACATCAAATCAGACTTATGATGAAGAAGAAACCCATGAGGCACCATAAGAACAGATAAGGATAGAAGAAAAGACTCCATCCAGGTACGTTCAGAAGAATCATCCAGAAACTCAAATTTTGGGGTAGAAAGAGGCAAGTGTACAAACAAGAAGAACTTTTTCAGAAGCTTCAAGCTATCTAGCATTGCTCTCCTCCACTGAACCAAAAAATGTAAGAGAAGCATGCAAAGATGAATGCTGGGCCAAGGCCATGAATGAAGAACTTGAGCAGATTGAAAAGAATAACACTTGGGAATTGGTTCCTAGACAAAATGATAAGAATGTCATAGGGACAAAATGGATATTCAAAAACAAGCTAAATGAAAATGGAGATGTTATTGGAAACAAGGCCAGACTTGTTTGTAAAGGGTATGCTCAACAAGAAGGTGTAGACTTTGAAGAAACTTTTGCACCAGTTGCTAGACTTGAAGCCCTAAGAATGTTCCTTGCTCTTTCTAGCTTTCAGAAATTCAAAGTTTTTCAAATGGATGTAAAATATGCCTTTTTAAATGGAAACTTGGAAGAAGAAGTGTATATTGAGCAACTGGATGGATTCATCCTTGGAAATGATCCAAAACTTGTATGCAGACTTAAGAAGGCACTCTATGGTCTTAAACAGGCTCCAAGGGCTTGGTATTATCGTCTGGACAAATACCTCCATCAATAAGGTTTTTCAAAGGATCAACAGATAACAATCTATATGTAAAAATTGATAATGATAAATTGCTAATACTTGTCATGTATGTTGATGATATCATCTTTGGTAGCAATGAAGAAGCCATGAGTCAAAAATTTGTTTTAGTGATGTAGAAAGAATTTGAAATGTCCTTGCTTGGTGAGCTGACATATTTTCTTGGTTTACAAGTCCAACAAAATAAAGACGGTATTTTTTTATCACAAACCAAGTACCTCAAGGAGATCTTGAAGAAATATGGCATGGAAGATTCGAAACCAGTATGTATCCCTATGGTAACAAGATGTAGCCTTAGCACAAATGATGATTCAACAACAATTCATCAACCAACCTATAGATCCATGATTGGTAGTCTGCTCTATCTGATTGGTACCCGACCAGACATCATGCATGCAGTGGGAATAGTTGGAAGATTCCAGGCAAATCCAAAATAAGCACACCTTTAGGCAGTTAAAAGAATTTTCAAATATCTTCAAGGGACACAAAACTATGGCTTATGGTATCCTAGAGATACAGATCTCGCACTTCATGCATATACAGATGCAGATTGGGAAGGAAGCGTGGATGACAGAAAAAGCACTAGTGGTGGTGCATTCATTATGGGTTCCAGATTAGTATCCTGGTTCAACAAGAAACAAAGTTCAATTGCTTTATCTACATCTAAAGCAGAATATGTGGCTGTTGCATCTTGCTGCACACAACTACTTTGGATGATGAAAATTTTGCAAGATTTTCAAATCACTTGTACTCCACCTATCTCCATTTTATGTGATAATACAAGTGCAATCAGTATTTCAAAAAATCCAGTCATGCATTCAAAGAACAAGCACATACCTATCAAATATCATTTTCTATGAGAACAAGTGCTTGAACAAAAGGTCAAATTTGAGTATGTTCCCTCCAAGGAACATGTTGCTGATATACTCACCAAACCACTGCCCAGGGAGACATTTTAATACCTCAGACAGAAGCTGGGAGTAGTTGATGCATCATCTTGCTGTTGAAACTTGTCTGGTTCAGAGAAAAGTGGTTGTACGCGAGTTTAATGAGGAGAATCCACATACATACGCTGATTTATGTGGATACAGTCGCGTATATGTTGGTTTGAAGACAAACAGTGGGCCAGGCTCGGGATGAAAGGAGTCTAATATGGGTCTGACAAAGATCATCTGGCACAGGTTCAGGGGGAGCATATATATTCTTCTAATAATGCATTGTTGGCATTATCCTAGAAGATCTTGGTTCAAGTTCACAGTGTTTTGGTTTCAGTGGGAATAGGTGCAGAAGGAGAACATGGTTGCTGGTCTGAATGATGATTGACAGATGCTGTTGATAACTATCATAGTCTGGTTGTAGATATTTCGTCTCTATGTCATGTAATTCTTTCCTTATCAATGTCATGTAACAGCCTACTTTGGTTTCCCCACTATGCCTGGGATGAATAATCTAATGTTCTTGTTCTATCTTGTGTAAAATTTTGGTGTATCCCCACTTGGTTAGGTGGATGAGTCAATCCCCACTTGGTTGGGAGATGGATGTATGTATGAGTCTTTGGTGGTAGGAAGGTCATTTATGATGTATAAATTTATGTATCTCCTTGTAGAACATCTTCTTACAAACCTTGCCTACAGTCAGGGGGAGCATGGACAACACAACAGAGCAGATATTTCAACATGAACTCAGGGGGAGCATAACCCTTTGCCCTTGATGTCAAAGGGGGGGAATGACTTTAAGTGACTTGGGGTTGCCATCAAGTCCAAAGGGGGAGATTGTTGGCATTATGACACAGATTTGGCACTATGACACAAGTGTTGTCCTTGATGGCAACTCACTCAGACAGCAGATCACTATTCAGGCTCTCAGAATGAAAGAAAAAGAGGTATACGCAGGTTCCCTTTGACGAAGTCGCGTATACACATGGGATTGCTTATCAAAATTCACATATGTGTATGCACGCACTTTCATGCATGAAAAAGTGCGTACGTGTGCGAAAACTTATTTTTGGTCCATGGTATTAGTCCTTGGTATTTGGACCTATGGTTTTGGATCATGGTATCTCGTCTGAAGTATTGAACCCAGGTATTTGGTCCAAGGTATTGATTCTTTATGGTTTTGGACCATGGTATTGTGTAAGGCCTAAAACTATAAAAAGGGAAAGAGATCATTAGGCAAAGAGATAGACACAAGGACTGAATATCTTATGAAGAACTAGATCTGGAACACAGGTCATTGGGTTGTTGTGCATAGCTGGATCTAAATCAAGGAGGAACTTGAGCGCAAGAAGAAGGATAAGTACTATTGATGGATCAAGATCTTAAGGCTTGAATAGTAGTATCTTTGAGTGATTTTTGATATGTTATTTTTGGCGCATGACTTAATCTATAAATCTGATAATCTGGGTATAACTGATGTCTAAATAAGTGAAAAGGATAAATTATCTTTTATAGATTTGTACATAGGTTCATTGAAGAAAAGGCGTGTGTACACGTAGGTTCATTAATTCAAAACAGCGTATACGCTGGTTGGCCTTAATACATTAGCGTATGCATGAATGTTATACACATTGAAGTAGCGTATGTCTCTTGAAATATGTTTTAGCTACTTCTGGTTATTGCTGCAGTGTTCTAGGTTAAGAATTGGTGTCTGGTTACTGTTACTGTTTTCTGGGTACAACATTCAGAGAAGTGACTATTTGATTCAGTTTTGTTTGGTGGAAAGGAGATTGGTTGATGCAGATATGCTTGATATTTGATTGATGTTATGGATCCAGTCTGAAAATTTATGAAACGTGGTCCCTGAAAGAAGAGAGAAGGTTGTAGCCTTCTGTAGGTTAGCACCTAACTCAGCTAGTACAAGAGCTAAGGGGGTTGTAGCTCCCTTCCAGAAGAAGATGGAGAACGAGAGAAGGTTGTAGCCTTCTGCAGGTAGTAGCCTGCATACTGGTATAAGACTGCACCAGTACAGAATCATTGTAAAAAGAAGTTTCTAATTAAAAGAAGATAGAGATGAATTGCAGCAGGTGGTTTTCACCCACATTGGGTTTCCACCTTACATCTTTGTGTCCATGTGTGTGATGATCTATTCTGTTTTACTGCTCCTATTTACTTTTCTTATGATTAATGAAGTCCTGATGGACTGATTAAAGATCAACAATTAATGAATCTTAAGCTTTCTGATATATGTTGGTTTCTTTAGACACAGTAGCGTATATACGCAGTTTCCCATAGCTGAAGTAGCGTATACAAATCTGATTGTGAAATGAAAAATAATTGATTTGATAATACTGATTCACCCCCCCCCTCAGTATTATTTCCAACAAATGGCACAAACCATGAAGGAAATTTCAGGATTACCAAGAAGTCGCACGATTATGATATCAATTCCATCAGCGATCAAGGGGTGCTCTTCACCACACATATTTTAGTAGGAAAAATAATGAGGAAGTGCAGAGCAAATGAAGTTCCGGTAGTCATGGTTTCTTTGGTTGCGTAGTGCATTGATGAGGTTCTGCTCAACTGGGTTGGGTACTTATGCAGGGAGTTTTTGAAAGATTGTCGGGAAGCACAGGAGGAAGGAAAAACATTCCACTGCACTTGGTTGATCTTGATCATCATGCTAATCGCATGGATTTGCACATGGTGGTGAACCCATATCCTAGGTTATCACCTAGTTTGTATGAGTAGTACAACAACATCGCAACATTCAAGGATGATTTTCACATAGCCTAAATCAAAGTACGAAAGGATTCAACATAGACATGGCACCCTCTGACATACTTGGTCACTGAATACGACTTGCTCGCGGTAATACAATAATGGTCACCCGAATGGATGACCCCAACAATAGATGACATTGAAGCAACACGGGGCACCGCGCATCACGCGAGTCCAAGTGGGACAGACAAAGGAAAAGAAGCAGAAGAACCAAAGCCAGAGATAGGGATAGAGACATAACAAGATATCCAGGACCATTTGAGTGATGTAGATCCAACATAGGAATCACCATTCATCATCAAAAAGAGGGTACCTTTAGTAACTATGCCAATCCCAACAAAGAAATAGAAGGCAAGCAAATCTAAGGGCATGATACTTCTTGTCCTCACTAATGGGGACATCGACGAGATTAGCGTGAAGGTCCAGGAAGTAACGGCTGAGACCTGGGACAAGGTCAATGATCGTTACAAAATGATTTTGACAGAGGTGTAGGAATGTATCACATAGTTAAAGATATTGGCACAAACGCCATGCAACTAGCACAGATAGGTTACCGTAGCAAGAGAAACAAATAGAAACAACATTTAGAGTAATTATTTTGCAGGTACCAGTTGGAGAGTTGCAGTTTGAATAACCAGAGGTTAGAGAATGAGAAAAAATCTAGGACAAAATCAACATGAACATTATCGCACTACCGATTTAGGTATTACATGAACTCCACCAAAATATTATAGATGAACTAAAGGAGTGAGAATAGCACACTTCGTTGTTAAGCATTTAGGTGGAGAAGGATAGATCTTCACTGAAGAAGGAGCATGATTATTTGATTAAGGAAAGTGATGGAGCACACTAGCAACACCAGCAACTAGAAAAATCCATTGCAGATACTTGTAGCACAATTTCAGACGTGAAGTTCCATGAAGAGGAGCCACCAGCAGAAAAGGTCATGAAGCTTGCCCTCACGATAAGAGACTCAAAGAATAAGCTCGCGGAGATGAAGTTTGAGTATGAAGTCAATATTACTAAGCTAAAAATGAGGTTGTAGCTAGTCATGCCACCGAAAGTACATGAATAGAGGGAAAATTATTTGAAAGCTGCATTGAAAGGCATCGCTGATATAGTGGCAGACTGTACCAGGCTACTAGATGAAACCATGCAAATTTGGACCTCACTACCGGAGGATCCAAATATTCAAAGGATTGATAGGGAGCTCCAGATGAAGAAAAAGAAGTTGGATGAAATCCGGGCAACTGCAAAGACCTTACCAGTCTTACAAAGGCTTGCAAGGATCACAAAAGGAATGATTCTTCAAAATTAGATTGAAGACCTTTAGCGAAAGGAGCAGATTTTGATAGAAAGGACTCAACCATGGAAGGATGAGGCCTTCCAGCTTTTGCAGATAGTTGACAGTAAGATCACAGAGCTACAACGGAGGGAGAAAGAAGTGTTTCAGAATACTATCAAAGCAACCATAGAGGCATTGCTAGAAGAAACGTGTCGAGAGGAGAAAAAACTAGCATACATACTTCAGAAGTATAATGCCACCTACATGAGCATTGAAGCAAATATTCGGGGCATAGCAACTAAGTGACTTGGAACAAGTCACATGTGAGTGTTGGGGACCTGTTGGGTGTGGCCCAACTTGGTCCATTTTTGGTCAAAGACCCCACATTTTGAGGAGCAGAGCGTGCAGAGTCCATGAAGTTCTATTCACATCACGATGTCTAGGGGATTTGGGGTGGGTCAAAGATTTTGTAAAGGGTCCCAGGGTTTTAACTCGTTGTTTTGTTGAATTCATAGTATGTGGACCATGGTTTTGTAATAATGAAACATCTATAAGTACATGTAATGATTTGTCGAAGGAGATGAGTCATAGATGAATTGATCATACTTTATGTCTTTAGTTTGTATTTTGGTCCTTAAGGAAAGGCTCCGTAGATGAGTGCACAGAGGCCTTGGAAGAGACTAGAGTTGAGTGCGTATACCACCTATAGCTAGGTGCGCAGGTCGAAGAAGTTGTATGTATTGAAAGATTTATCTTAATAAAGAAGAAGTTTTAGAAAAATCTCGTGTATTTGTATTCTTAATTTGTGTTCATATGTACTGATGTGCATTATTTTTACTTATTAATGCAAAATAATATATGTTATATTGTTCTCTGAAATGTTTATGTAATAAGCACGAATCTGTGAAGTGAAGCATCAACGCAAAGTCTTTTATGTATGAAAAATTGTAGATCAACATAAAATATAAGAAAACACACAGGTGCCATAGCACAATATCCCTCTAGCTGCAGAAACCTGGTTCTGGAACCTCCCATAATCACTTCGAGTGATACTGTGATCTAATTACCGGTTGTTTCTGAAAGGGCCAATGGTTAAGGGTTTTTTTGGTGCGTAGTACACTTTGAACTTGGGTCCAAGCCCATTGAGCCAACACATTCCTCAATGGATTGATTGAGGAAGAGGCGTACATTGATCAGTCGGAAGGATTTGAGACCTTAAACAAAGAGTCTCTTATGTGCAGACTCAAGTGAGAATTGTATGGATTGAAGCAAGCACCTCGTGCTTGGTACACCAAGATTGACAAATATTTCACTAGGTTGGGCTTCACCAAAAGTGAAGAAGATGCAAACCTTTACCATATTTTGGTTGAAGGTAAATTGTTGATTATAGTATTATATGTCGATGATTTAATTCTAACAAGTGATGAGAATTTGGTAAAATCTTGCAAAGAGGATCTTGCAAGAGAATTCAAGATGAAGGGCCTAGGGCTCATGCATTATTTCCTTGGTATGGAAGTATGTCAAGGAGATGAGGAATTGTTTGTGTCTCATTGAAAGTATATGCACGAGATACTGAAGAAGTTCTACATGGAGAGAAATAAACCCATGGAGACTCCTCTAGTAGGGAATTGGAGGAAGGAATATGCTACTTCAGGTGAAGTAGTGGAGGCTACTATTTACAGGCAACTTGTGGGTTCAGTTATGTATTTGGTGAACACATGACCAAGCATATGTTTTGCAATTAACCAACTTAGTCAAGCAATGGTTAAGCCAACCAAACTCTATTGGAAGGCAGTTAAACATATGTTGAGATACCGCAGAGGTTGTTGAGTCACTGATTTGTCATCATTCTCACTTGTTTTTGTCATTCATTAAGCCATTACTTCCAACCATCCATTGCATTATTTCACTCACTTGCCACCATTTTTACCATAATTATTCGAGATGTGTCTTTATATGTCTAAGTGGTTAATAAACATTGTTTTCCTTTATTTTTAGTAAATTAAGAATTATTTTGCATGGTTTTAAATAATGACGGTTTAACAAGTTCAAGTTTCTGCAGTTTTGTCAAATTTCCGTAGCTACGTCCATGGTTGAGGTAGTAGCACTACTCTAGAAGGAAATATGGCACATGGACATTATTTCTAAAGGTTCCAATATGGATTTCTATTGGTCAAATACTACCCATCTCGCACGTGTGGACCTCCAGCATCAAATCAAGGGGAAAATGCGGCAGTTTTGACTAGTCAACTTCAAACGTGTTTTATGAGAAAATGAAAGCGAATTTTAGAAAACGAAAACATTCGTTTTGTTTAGAATGGGCCCAATTAAGTTCTTTATGAGTTGTTTTCTCAAATTAGTTACCATTTGAGAGATTTTCGAATATCTTTGGAACCTTATTTTGGAGAATATGTGGATATACATTTTTTTTTTTTAAATTGTCATTTAATGCATAGTCAATAAATAAGCCAAAACAAGCTTGTTATCAACAAAAAATTGATCATCTAGTCTAATTTACTAGATGGATCAAAGTACACCATGTAAATCCAATTTTCCCATAGTAAATTTTCTTTCATTGTGAGAAATTACTTAATAAACCACCTTTGCTAAGTAATTTATAGTTAAACCCTTGAAGAATAATTAAATAAATCACTATTTACTTGATTTTCTTCTAGGGATAATTAATTAAACCATTGTTTTATTATCATTCCTTGTCAAATTGGACACAATCATGAAAAATAAACAGATAGATCATTAATTATCTTATTTTTCTCTAAGAATAATTAATTAATCAGTAATTAGTTATTATTCTTTGTCAAATTTGATTAAATCTGTTAGGAATAATTAAATAAATCCTTATTTGTTTATTATTCCTTAACTAATTCCTTGAGATGATAAATAAATAATTTATTTATTTAATATTTCTAAATAAAAGTTTAAATACTTTTTCCCTCCTAAACAAATATAATAAAATATTCCAAGTGGTTATTCCAAGAATGGGATCAATAATATTTTATTATTGCTCATTATTCGAGTATAACTCAATATTTTGTTATAATTAGAAGGGTTTTCTATTCATTATTCACTTTTGATTATTTTCATTGTTGCACTCACCATTGTAACTCTGATTATTTTCATTGTCGCACAACATATTGTTTATGCATTATAGAGGAGAGAGACTCTACACAAGCTGAAGATGTTTGAGGATAGCCAAGAACCCATCCCATAGAGGGGGACTGGTAAGATTTATTTGTTCTCTTCACAGGTGTTATAATAAAATTATTCTTTACATATCTGGGTTCCATTGGATGATTGGAGTTATTACCCTTTATTTTTGTTTAACTATGATCGTGGCATAGATCTAGACTTTGGTAGGTTTTGTTTCTATCAGTTGTTGCATATCTACAATGTTTAGCAGCCATTTAGATTGTTGAGAATTTTTTTCATCCACAATCTTAAGTGGGTTCTTTTTGTACATCATTGAGAAGAAAACACTACAACAAAATTGGCGACTCCGCTGGGTTTTCTATACTTCAGATCCAGAAACCTAGGTGAACCCTTTGGTTTTCAACTTAGGGTTTCTTCTTTTTTCAATTCTCTTAATGTTTCCCAGTTTTTTAACCCTAGATCTAATAAATTTCTGACTTTCACAAGCTTTCTGGTCGTTTCTACAGGTCACAAGAATTAGCCATGACAAAGGCGATACTTTTTTCCAAGATTTGCCGATTGGGATCCATGGAATAGAAATCATAGTTTTTATCCCAAAAAGTGTGATCTGGGCTTCAAAACGCACCTTTCATCCCAAAAAGTGCGATCCCTGCAAAGAAACATGTCAGTACCTGCGATTTCTGGGTTTTAGGGTTTTTGTCATATCTGTTTCTGGGTTTTGCTGAGAGTTGTTTACTGGGTGTCTGACCTTTGTCTCATCCTACTTAGGCCTTGATCCACTATGTTTTACTCGTCAAATTCAAATTTAGCCTCCCTTAGGGCTTCTAATACACTTCCACCTTTCCAGGAGAAGTTTAGCTGAGTGAGTAGTCTGAGTTTTCTACAGCGCTTTCAGCCACATTTTCCAGATCTATAGTATTTTGTTTTAGATCTGTTAAGATAGGTTGATACCATCCATAGTGTCACATTTCCACTTGTTTGGTCATCTTCTTTAGGGTCCCATCAGTATCCCTAGGTGTTACACCCATCTCCCTATCTTTTGGCAGCGATCTTCCTCTCTTGTTTTTTGTTGTTGCTACACCACTTTCCAGCAGCTTAGTGTCACTTAATCTCATTCACACCAACATTAAAATCTCTTGATTGTTTCAGTGTATTTCCTATTGGTTTATCCACCAAGCAGTATAATGTTTGCAAACCCAGTTTGGGAGGGGTTTAGTTCATTGTTTTGTTGTTCATTTTTTGTTATTTATTTCAGTTTATTTTCAGCAAGTTTGTTTCTTTTTTACAAACACGATTTGGGCTTAATCAATTAATACACTTACGCACACAAGCACACCTTAAGCGAAGGGTTCTTGGTTTACACCACTAAGCCAAGACTTAACATAACAAATTTATCTCCCCGCATCAAGACAAAAGATATATTGTTGATCTCCCTTCACCATTTCCATGTTCTCTGTGTCCTACCATCATTGTGCCACCAAGGCGTGTGTCATAGAGACTATTAGACCTTCACCCCCAGTTTCCACTTGGGCAGATTACTCCTCCCCGTCAGATTCAAGTTCAGAGCCCTTCGAGTCCCCATGCCGACTCTTCTCCTGGTTCTTTTGATTCCTCATCTGATTTTGAGCCTCCTTCACCGCATATCGTCACCATGTTTAGACCCACAGTTGGTGTAGGAACCCAAACTGGTGTTGGCTCTGGTTCTCTACTGGTGGTCACATCAAGTAGAACAGTCTCAGGAACCTTTCCAGCAACCCCCATGCTCCCCTTTATGGCTAGTTTTAATCTACTGGATCTTAACTAGTTGATAAATGACCCCATACACCATGATGCTAGTTGGCCCTCTATGCTGACTAAGCTTCCCTTAAACATCCCAAAGTTTTAGGGTATTGCTAGAGAGGCCTGCCAACCATGTTGGATCCTTCCAAATGTGGTGTCCATCCAACTCCACTCATCTTCGTCTCTTCCAATGCAAGCTCACTGGAGACGTTGAAAAATGGTATGTAGACCAGCCCTCCGCATCTCATTCCATTTTCGCGATGCTTTCTAAAGCTTTCCTTTCATATTTCCAGTTACCTCTCTGGTATGACACTGGTACGGAGTTATTAACCACATTCCGTCAATCCTCTGCCACTAGCCTTTCTGGCTGTGTTCAAGAGTGGGATCAAAGGAGGAGCACATGTCATGCCTCACCTTTCAAAGACCATGTCTATCTAGATTTGTTTCTTAAGAGCCTTTAATCCCCCATCAGGAAAGATGTTGCATCCCATTTTCCTTAGACCGAGGAAGAAGCTCTCCAAACCGCTTTGAGATATGATATGATTTATGCACGATCCGGTTATGTCTATACCGGCATTCCAGAATTCCCTTGTCTTGGAGGTGCCAATGCACTGGGGGCATCTCACGCCGTCGACGATATCATTGGATCCATTTCACACTCTTCGCTATACCGTCAATAGAGTTATGGCTACCCACAAGGGGGCACCAGTTCCTCCAACACTTATACCCCTCGTACTAGCAACATGTTTCTAGGGCCCCAACCTGTCTACCAAACTGTTGCTCCTCCATATGCACAGTCGAGCACTCCATCCCCTCAAGCATTAGCATCGCAACCTCTCATGCATCCTTGGCCCCAACAGCCAGATCCCCCTCAGGGACAAGTGTTTTCACAACAAAGTGCTACCAATCCCCAAAATTCGAAGAAAAAGAATAAGGGGAAGGGTAACAAGGGAAACCAAGGTAACCAGCCTAGTGAACCCCAGGGGAACCAGCCTAACACCAACAACCAGCAACATGGTGGCCAACACAAGCAGAACAAGGCTATTCGCATGAATAAGCCTTGTGCATGTTGTGGTGTACACGACCACTATACACATTAGTGTCCTCTTTTACCCCAAATGCTCCAAATGTGGGAAGCTCAAGCAGCTTCTCGAGGTCAACAATCGCCTCAGAATCCTGTGCCAACCCAACTGATAGTGCTCACAAATCCTTTCACTCAGCAAGTATTTGTTGTTGCTCAACCTTAGCCAGGTCAAGTAGCCCATCTCCCCCAACCTTCTGGTCCCAGTGACTATGAGATCCTCATGATGGATTCTGACAAGGTCAATACCTCTGATCAACAGCCGGCTCCTTAGCACTTTGTTGTTACCATCTCAGCCGAGTCATTCGGATCCACCCACCCAGGACTTCCTCCATTAGTGGGTGCCTCTCCTATGTTCCCACTAGGAACTGTTCCTCCAGGTCTCAACCATCCATGAGCTGCTCCACCGGTACATTACCCTGCAAGATAGATACCTTCCTTATTCCCCCCTACGGGAATATTTGTTTTGCTTGTCATGGCTTTGCTGGTCCTTCCTAACATGAATTTGGGGATCCTAGTATGGTACATCAATCCCCCAGTGAACACTCCGCCTGGTCATATTAGACCTTATCATGCTTTTACCCTAATTCAACCGGTCCCTACAACACCTGCCACTGCTCCAGTTCCATCACAACCTCAATAGGAACCCACTTATGTTGCAAAAGCATCCACACAGGGGGGGGAAATCCAAGAGGAAAGAACTTAAGGACAAGGCTCCCCTAGCGCCTCTAGCCCCTAAGGCCCCAAAGTCGTCACCTCTGTGTGCTTTGTGTAAATTTGTTGGGCACACCACCAATAATTGTCCTGAGCTTCCTCATCTTAAACCTTTGGTTCATGAAGCATTCCTTGAAACAAATATCCGTGAGGTCCAAATTACCTTACCGAGACCAATCAAGAAACTCAAAACATTGCGCACAAATAACCCTTGTGCGTTGTGTGATCATTATGGTCACTATTCCCATTGTTGCCCTCATCTCGATGAATTTCACGATTGGCTTGGGGCGATTCACGAATACGAGGCGACTCATAGTGGATCATCTACTACTCTAACCATGGATTTTGGTACCACTAGTCAACTAGAATAGGGATACTCTAGCCCCGCTATTGTGATCCCTCTCCCCCCATGTCAAGATGACATACACCACGATCCTTTACCTGTCATCATCCTTGAGTTCCTTGTAGGAAAACCTTTCTGAGGTTTCTGCATGCGTTTCTATTGAACCTGCTTTGACAGAATCCCAAGTCTCAACATCAGTAGATCCTCCATCTACCAGTCCGTCATCTAACATTCTAGACGATGCGTATTTGAACCTTATTTCTTAGGTTGATGCATCAAGTAATGTTGTCGTATCATGTAGTCAATCTTCCTCCTGTCCGCCCCTCTCCCAGCCTCATGAGGACACCATGGAAGCTATGTCTACCCCTGATGACCCCTTCCCTTAAGTAAGGGGGCATTTCTTTAGAGGATTTTGAAGGCCATTTCCTTCCTAATTCTCTCAAAGTGCTCTACCTCAAGAAATTTCGCTCATATCACATCCCTTTGATTTGCATCTCTTTATTTCTACCATGAAGTTAGGTAGATTACATCATTTCATCAATTTCCTTTTGCACCTTTCAGATGGATCCATCATCAACACCGTATATCGGTCATGCCAATGGTGCAAGTCGCTTCTCCCAGAATCTAGCCTCAGTAGCTTGGGCCATTTTTACCCCCTTGCATACATTAGTCCTTTCAAACGATGTGTGCATTGGATCTGCCACCAATAATTAGGCCGAATATGATGTAGTGATAGGTTTGTTAGTCGATGCCCTTGCTCATCGCATCCTTCATCTTCATGTTCATTTAGATTCCTTGCTACTTGTCATGCAATTGAATGGTGTGTATCATGTGCATAACCAATTCCTATTTATAAAATATCTACGAGTGAAGTTACTGGTACATGAATTTGAAACCATTACCTTCAGTCATGTGCTTAGAGCCCAAAATCACTATGTAGATACCATTGCAAACAAAATTCTAGATTGGAAGTTATCATATGTCTATGATGAAAGACAACCATAAACAAAACAAATGGTGAACCATCATCGTCATATAATATGCATAATCATATTATGCATCATATAAGTGTTTGGAGCCCATAGCTCTAAATACATCTAGTACACCCATAAAATATTGGGGGCACATACACCCCTACATATCCTTTGGAGGATCTTGTACCAAGTTGGGCCAAGATGCTTGAATCCATTTTTCGAGCACTCGGAACATAGTGGCACTCCACAAACTCCTCCTGCTAGAGGACATCATTCCCACCTTTGCATACCAGATCAGTCCCCTCCACCACATATACTTGCAGGAAGTATCCCATGCATGGAGCCATGATGGTTTTCCCATAGCCATCTTCTCAGTTAAGTCTCGGCTTAGATCCTACCGAATGTAGGTATGGTCGATTATCC
>APFE031689014.1:38363-51958 GCA_000404065.3 Pinus taeda
AAAACACTACAACAAAGTTCTTCTTTAGCAAATTTGTAGCAAGAAGATCATTATGAACATATTTGGGATCATCTTTTATCCTTAATCTTTAAAAACAAATTTGATTTTATTCTCAAATTGATTTGTTGAGATCTCATGTCAAAATTCATGCAATGAAATTCAAAATCTCTAGTTGCTTCAGAGATCTATAAAACCACTGTAATATATTTGATGAGGGGGGCATTATTGTTGGAAAAACTCTGTTATTGTAAATACAAGACTCTATTTCAACCCCATTGCTTAGTGTGCATTCCAATGCGTGAATAATCATTTTGTGAAAGCTTTATAGCATTGCCTGCTTCTTGTAGGTGTTGGGTGCTAATAGGTGTTTTTTAAAACTCCTAATTGTCTCACATTAATTATCAACCTAGGTATGTCTTTTTGTTTCAAGAGTGCACACAATATGTGCAAGCTATAAATCCAGAGAGTAATGCTTTTTAAGATAATCTATTAAATTCAATACAAGAGAACGGATGCAATCATAAATCTCAACCTGTAATTTTTAAAGGAAATAATACATCTAAGCATCATGACTTAATCTCAAGAAAAACCATAATCCAATCTTAAGCAGGCAATTCAAATGGGAATAACATCAATCGAGAGCACTGTAGCAATAACTGAGCTCTTTCAGCTGGATCTACATTAATCAAGCAATTCGAATGGGAATAACATCAACCAACAGTTTAGTAGAATTAACCAATCTCTTTCAGTTGATTCTATACTAATCATACTCTTATCATAATCAACAAGAATCAATGTCTTAATTGATAATTAATTCAATCTTCAGTGATCATAAATGAAATCAAACGACAAAGTTGTGAAATATATGAGATCAAAATAAAGGAAAGTAAACTAACTGCAATGTTAACTCACAGGAAATCAGAAGATATCAAACAGAATAAACTCACGGGAAATGCAAAGATATAAAACAGAATAACCTTATAGGAAATGTAGAATTATGAAATAGGGAATAGCAGTAAGATCTGCTAGAGAACGAGTCCTAGCCACCAGGGAATACTATCGAGCTACTTCAAAATATCCGGATAAACAGCAACTCAAGTTATATATTAGTCATCAAATTCACTTGTCATTACAATATGATCTCCTTCAGAATCACATTCTATATATTGAAATTACAATTGAGGTCCCAAGCGAAAAGCTAAATCTCTCCATTATCCCCTCTCCTCCTATCCTATCCTATCCTATCTCTAATCTATCTCCCTCTTTGATCTCTGTTCTCATTTAAATACATAGAGAGAAAAGAGAAGTTACAACTGAGATGATTACAATATGATTCCCATTACAAAATTGGATTGTTCACAACAAATTGATCAGCAAGATCATATTTGAAATATCCTTCTATCAACATTCAACAAGAACAGGTCGAATTTGATATTGCAACTGAGATAATTTGGAAAATGGCGACAACAACGAATCTGAGAAAATCGTCTTCAGAGAACTTTCCATTTCTATTAATATGGATTGAATTTGGGAAAACTGTGGATTATAAAACTAATTCGGTCTGTTCTGGACAAAACCCATGTTTTAGATTTTCCATCTTCTCCATTTCCACGAAACATCCAATGCAAAACTGTCACTTCTTATTCCAACAAATTTCTGAGTTGGAATATTTAATGATGAGTTGGAGATCAAATCTGCAATCTAGAAAATATATTGGAGGCTAAAATGGTGAGTGATGTTACAACAAATTTACTAATAACCATCATTGGTAAAATCATGCATAATAATCATCAATTTTTTAAAAATAAAGGAGAAGAAATATGAGCATAAATAATTATAAAATGGAATCATATGATAAATCATGATAAATGACGTGATAAAGAAGGGTAGAAATGGATGAAATAGGTGTTAAAAAGTGATAATAATAATGACATATTAGCGGCCCAACAGTAGGAGGCCCTCCTTGAGATAGTAATGATTTTGTTTATTTACAGTTAGTATTTCCGCATAGACTTATTTTAGATTTTGTCAATTCATTCAAGTGTTCAAGTTTTGATTTTAGATATAGATTTGAAATTCTTTTACTAATCATTTTATTTATCAAGAAAGCAGAGATCTCATATGCATATGGATAGATCTTGATTCAAAATAGAAATAGGAATTTAAGTTTTATATTGCAGTAGTTTTTAATCATAGTTTTCATAGAGATAGATTTGTTTATGAGTATGATTCGAAGAGTGATTTCATTTAAGTACATGTTTGATTATCATTCAAAAAGTGTGGGTTATTATTTTTATTCAAGCAAGTATGATTTTCATTTGAATGAATGTAATTTTCAAGAATGATTTTAATCTAAGCAAGTGTGTGAGTGATTTTATTTCAAACAAGTGAGTGTGATCTTGTGAAGCAAGTTTGGCGTTTCTTTTAAGTAGGATGAAATTTTTATTTAAGCAAGGATAGCATAATTGATTTCATTTAAATATAAGAAATGCATTTACTTTTATAGCCTTAGAGAAAAAACATAATCATCTTGATAACTCAAATTGATTTAGGCATTTAATAAGTGACAAAGACTTCTAGCACATACAATGCACATACACTTCATCAGTTTACTAGCCCTGGTTGATAATTTATGTAAGCAATTTAACACTAATTAAATTACCAAACATTTTGGCATCATTGCCGGGGAAGTGTATATAGGAGTCTTTCTTTTCATTAAAAATATATATATATTCAATCACCTACCATCCCCACTATATCACGTGGTGCAGTAAGAGACACATATCCACATCATGAATTCCTATTTTTGCAGGTAGAAGAACATGTGAAAAGAGAGGTTGAAGAAATGGATGGAGATGATGACAATCTGGAAGATCCTTTTGGATTTCCCATTCAATAAACTAATCTCAATGTTCATATGAAAAACACCCCTCCATCTGTACTTCCTCACTTCAAAGATATGAGATCAGAAGACCCAGAAACCTTTCTTTCTGAATTTGTAGATCTTATGGCTACTCATTACACATTCAAAAATCAAATTATTTTCCGCCAACATTGATGGGTAGAGCTCTTAGATGGTTCATGAATTTAGGAACACATTTTATAAGGACATGGGATAATATGAAAAGAGTATTTTTAGAAAAATATAAATATTATTGTATACACGGTAACCTTAGAAAGGAAGTCTTTAAGATGAACCAAAAAGAGGATGAAAGCCTAGAATATTTAGTGGAGATATTTACTTATAATATCAAAAGATATAAATTGCATAATTTAGGATCAGACACGTTAAAACTCTCCTACTAAATGCTATAAGGCATGAATGGATTGATCTTCTTAATCTTGTGGGAAAAGGAGATGCCTCTCCAAGAACATATCAAGAGGAAAATCAAAGTATGTAAGATCCCCTCAAGATCCAGATATGGAAAGAGTAAGTAAATCGACATTAGCATTGGTAAGTCAAACTGAAGTTAACAATTTTCTAGACATTCTTGGTAATTTAAATGAACAAATTAATATGCTAAGAATGAAAAACAAGCAAAAAGTTGAGATTGTCGCTTCATTTATATTGCTTCCTAAATGTAGAAAGAAACATGCTTTGCATGAATGTCCACTTGATAACATTAAAATTTGTGAAATATGTGCTAGAGCACATACTACTAAATATTGTCCATCATTACAAGGGTTAAAGGCAGTTTACCAAGGAGCAAATCAAACACTAGAACAATCCTATTATGTAGCTCCAGGAAGACCATGAAAGGCTCATAAATCTCGTATGATGCAAGATCGTAATTCACATTATGCACAACAATCACAAAGTAATTGGAAAACACCCTTGCCTTGGTAACCTTGGCCATCTCAATCCCAACCTCAAAACCAATCTTGGTAACAAACTTGGCAAGGGCCTTATAGAGGAAATCCACTATATCCTCAATCTTTTCCTCACTATCCTCATTACCGATATCAATGTTATCCATACCATTCACCTCCACCACAACATCAATTTCACCATCAATCGACCTCAATTCAAAATTTCTCATTACCACCCACACAAACACTCCAAAGATCCATTCCCACTCCACTACCTGCACAACCATTTTGAATCCCCAACAATAAAACACCTCCATCCACTTACAATTTTGAGGTATTGCAAAATTATTCACCAGCTCCCATTGAACAACAACAACTAGAAGAAGAAGATTCAAATAAGGTCCAAGAATCATGGATACTCGTTAAACAAGAGTAGTTGTTTTAATCTGAGATCGAAAGGTTTCTTGCATGCATATCACAAGATTCTATGAATGGGAATCACATCTCTAAAGACTTGTATGACATGATAGCATGAAGCCAAGGAATACAATATTAAATTGTGAATGGGAATCACATCTCTAAATACTTGTATGACATGATAGCACAAAGCTAAGGAATACAAGATTACATTGAATCTTGGTTCAAGACAATCATCGGATCCCAATGCTCAATTCTTCAATATTTTTCAACATCATCTCAATCAAGGGAGCTAGTCTCTCATATACTGGTACATATCAAATAATATATTTCAAACCTTCATATGAGTTTACCTATCATCTTGTTACACACATGGTTCCATTGGAAGTATTCATATACTTGAACAAGATTTATTTTTCAAGTAGAGTAGGACATAAAAAATATATAAAAAAAATAATAATAAAAAAACATAAAGAGAAAATTACGTCCTATTGTGAAAACCAGCTTGCTAGCGCAATTCGACATGAGCTTTGCTTGAAAACCAAGCAATTGGCGAGCAAATTTCAAAATAAATTCTGCAATTTTATGATGGTTTCAAGCTTTTACTATGCTTCTTCAAATCATTTTTGGTTCTATGCTCGACTTGGCTGATGTGGGATTCCTTAAGGTCCACCTTCCAACAGATATTGTCCCATCGACCTCAACACCTTATCTGGGATCAAGATCAAAGATTATTTGGAGTGCCTTGAAACTTGCATACATCAATGGAAATCCTCCTCGTTGACAACAATGAGAATACAACAATGTCTCTTGATTGTCATATCTTGCAAGTGACTCGACTTCAACACATTCATTCGTCCCTATCAAGATTCAGTCAGGTACCTTGACACTCATTTACATTATCGGTGAGTTATCTTTCATGAGTTAACGATTTTCATCAGTGATCAGTAACCCAATGATTTCTTTCCATGCTCGACTTTAGCACATTCATTCACATGGTAAGAATTGTACCACGAATTTTGGTTTTGATGAAGACTAATGGTTTTATGGTATCAACAACAACTTGTAGAAGTACATTTTATTGGTTTCTTGTAGCAACATGTTCATCTTATTTTTCAACAACAACATGATGGCACCATTACAACTCTTTTTCATTCATTTATTTTTCAAAGAAAATTAATAAAATTGGGCCTATTTCAGTCAATATGCATTATGTTTCATGGTTTCTGCTTCAGCATGTAGTACACAATCCAAATCAAAAATTCAAACTCAAAGAAAACAAATTTATGCAAAAATTGACATTTTCTGCAACAACTACGAAAAGTTGCAGTTTCTGCAACTATTGTTGTAACAACCTGTTTTTGTTGTAGCAGTTTCTTCTAGAGACAGTTTTGGCACAAATATTACAAGAGATTGGAGCAGAAATAAAAAATTATGAGCTTCTGGGTTTTCTCAAAATATGGTAAATTGATAATAGTGCGGGTAAAATTCCAAAAAAGTGCAATTTTCCAGGACTTTTCAGCCATTTTTTAAGGCGGATTTTCATTTTTCACCATTGTGGACTGATTAGGCCAGATTTCGGTATTTTTTCACAATAATGTATTTTCTTCGTCAAAATGTGATGTTGAAGGCATGAGGCAGTAAAAAAAGTAAAAATACACCATTTCCCTTTTGAAGCACTCAAGTTGGCCTTAAAATGAGTTCGTGGCATATGTTTTTGTGCAACATTGGATGGCATGAAAAGTCATTTTCAGAATTTTCAAAAGCCCATAATTCAAGAATCTATTTTCCGGTAGAATGGTTTTATTGCAACATCTACAGCTCCTACTTCATCATTTCAACTTCTTGAAAAGGTAAACCTGATGTAAAAACTTTCATAAGGTTTTTTAGTTTATTAAACATTTAGGAAAATGTGATAAATAACCACTTCAATTACCATTCTTACAAACTATCTTCTCCATCATTGACCTAGCCCTCAACCATGATTGACTTAACCCTCAACCATCTTTTCCATCATTGACCTAGATCTCATGCCAAAGATATTCTTTGGACAATCGTTCAGAAGTAGTTTGACAAAAAAAAAATTCCATGATTGGCGTGTTTTAAAAAATAAAAGAATAAGCTTGATCCTTGAGTATTGGACCTCATGAAGATTATTTTAGTCTTGAAACATACAAGCTTACTGTGATTAAATTTAATATGTCAGAAATGCTACTTAGGAAGTTTGGTCTCAAATATTTTTTGCAGTTGTGAAATTAAAATCCTTTCATTTTAGCCCTTTTCGCTGTCTTGGTCTTTTCTTGGGAAAAATTATTTCATGACATCTCCATTCATGTTGAAAAAGTTTTCTAAATAAGAGATATCTACTTCATAGGTCATATTTCCCATCATTAATAAGGACATCTTCATAGATACTTTTCCAATGGCATTATTGAGGAAACTTTAAGGTGGAAACTACTATGTTTGTGTTCAAGACATATTTCAATATTGTTGCCTATGTTAGAGAGAATATGGCTATGAGATAATAGTAAAAACAAAGTATAAGCGTGTAATTGTCAAAGTAAAACAACCCCTTGCTTTGTTTGCATAAAAGAAAAGATTTAGAACGGTGTGATGGCTATCATTTGTGTACAATTTGTGGGGCCCTAACAAAAAGGTAAAAGTGGTAATTAAACATGAAGAGCATGTGAATGAAGAACACATCGAAAAAGCCCTTGGAGAAGAAAGTAGTCAAGCAATAACTCTCGAAGACCAAATCTTGATCGATGCATTGTTTTGAAGACTTAAGATATGGCATGATGGATTTCTTAGTCATATTGTAAGTAATTTCATAGGATATTGCATCATTTGATAGAGTTCTAAAATATTTTCATGTTTTTCATGAGGAGGATAGCATGACAATTCTTACATTGATCTTTGAAGATGAGATATCGGAATGGTTTAAGGGTCTTGGAAAACTTCATTAGTGGGATGCTCACTAAAAATTGGTTCCTTGATTCCAAGATGATATTTCATGACCCATTCTCTTGTCAATTGTTCAAAGAAGGATTGAAGTAGGTCTACTTCAGTAGCTGAGTCTATTCTCATTCTTTGAAAATAGACCTCAATCAAGACATTATTCCTCTCAGAGCAAACAATTGTTCAAAGAAAGTCAAGTCATTTCCAAAGATACATTCTGGAGTAAATATGTTCATCATTTTTGTTGGTTCCCTTAATTTTCATGAGGACATGCAAATATCTCAGTGTGGGGGAGATGTTGGGTCATTGATTTGTCATCATTCTCACTTGTTTTTGTCATTCATTAAGCCATTACTTCCAACCATCCATTGCACCATTTCACCCACTTGCCACCATTTTTACCATAATTATTCATGATGTGTTTCTATATGTCTAAGTGGTTAATTACCCTCATTTTCCTTTATTTATAGTAGATTAAGAATATTTCTTCATGGTTTTAACTAATGAGAGTTTAGCAAGTTCAGGTTTCTATAGTTTTGTTAAGTTTTCATAGCTACCTCCATGGTTGAGGTAGTAGCACCACTCTAGAAGGAAATATGTCACATGGAAATTGTTTCTAAAGGTTCCAATATGGATTTATATTGGTCAAATACCACCCAACTCGCACATGTCGACCTCTAGCATCAAATCAAGGGGAAAACGTAGCAGTTTTGACCAGTCAACTTCACACGTGTTTTCTAAGCAAATGAAAGAGAATTTTAGAAATTGAAAACATGGGTTTTGTTCAGCATGAGCCCAATTAAATTTTTGATGAATCGTTTTCTTAAATTCGATACCATTTGAGAGATTTTCGAAGATCTTTGGAGCCTTATTTTGCATATTACGTGGATACACTTTTTTTTTAAATTGTCATTTAATGCACAGTCAATAAATAAGACAAAACGAGTTGTTCTTTAGAAAATTTGTGGCAAGAAGATCATTATGAACATATTTGGGCTCATCTTTTATCCTTAAATCATTAAAAAACAAATTTGATTTTATTCTCAAATTGATTTGTTGAGATCTCATTGCAAAATTCATGCAATGAAATTCAGAAATTCTAGTTGCTTCAGAGATCTATAAAACCAATGTAATATATTTGATGAGGGGGAGATTATTGTTGGAAAAACTCCATTGTTGCAAATAAAAGACTCTATTTCAACTCCATTGTTTATTGTGCATTCCAATGTGTGAATAATCATTTCTTGAAAGCTTTATACGATTGTTTGCTTCTCGTAGGAGGGCCCCCTCGAGATAGTAAGGATTTTGTTTATTTACAATTAGTATTTCCGCATAGATTTCTTTTAGATTTTTTCAATTCATTCAAGTGTTCAAGTTTTTATTTTTAGATATAGATTTGAAATTGTTCTACTAATCATTTTATTGATCAGGAAAGGAGAGATCTTAGGTCCATATGGATAGAGCTTAATTCAAGATAGCAGTAGGAATTTCAGTTTTATATTGTAGTAGTTTTTAATCACAGTTTTCATAGAGATAGATATATTTATGAGTATGATTCGAAGAGTGATTTTGTTTAAGTACAAGTGTGATTATCATTCAAACAGTGTGGGTTATGATTTTTATTGAAGCAAGTATGATTTCTATTTGAATGAATGTAATTTTCAAGAATGATTTTCATTTAAGCAAGTGTGTGAGTGATTTTATTTCAAAGAAGTGTGAGTGTGATCTTATGAAGCAAGTTTGAAGTTTCTTTTAAGTAGGATGAAATTGTTATTTAAGCAAGGAGAGCATAATTGATTTCATATAAATATAAGCAATTTGTTTACTTATATAGCCTTAGAGAAACATAATCATCTTGATAACTCAAAATGATTTAGGCATTTAATAAGTGACAAAGACTTCTAGCACATACAATGCACATACACTTCATCAGTTTACTAGCCCTGGTTGATAATTTATGTAAGTAATTTAACACCAATTATATTACCAAACAGAGGCACCACTTAGTTTTTTCTTTAGTGTAGACGGACAAAGGGAGTGAAGCTCGAAGGCTTCACAAATGCATATTGGGTAGGGAGTCCATTAGACGGGAAGAGCACTTCAAGGGGAATCTTCAGTATTGGGTCAGCAACAGTTTCTCAGTACAGTAAGAATCATATCTCATTTGCACTCAATTCAGCATAAGCAAAGTACATGGCTACTAGTAAAGCATCTTGTGAGGATATATGGATGAGGAAGATCTCTGTGGGTTATTTGGTCAATAGATGGATCCTACTGTGATTTATTGTGACAATAAGAGTTGTATCAAAATCTCTAAGAATCTATTTTTTCATGATCGGTCCAAGCATATCGACTTTTGGTATCACCATCTATGAGATTGTGTGCAAAGGAGAATCATGTTGCTAGAGTACATTCCTACAGAGGAACAGGATGGAGGCATTTTGACTAAGGCATTGTCAAGAGGAAAATTCGAGTTCCATAGAGGTAGGATTGGGTATCTGATAATCCCTTTCTTGTTGAGAGGGAGCATTGAAAATGCAACAAGAAAATCATAATTTAATTTTTTCCTTGAATTAAATTAGGAATAAAATTGTAATTCCACATCACAATAAAACTTGTATGAGTTAACTAAGTTAGATTGACTTAGTTGGCCAAGTTAATTTGATTTGAGGGTCTAACTTGAGTAATGTAGAGTGTATCATACAATATAGGAGCCCTAGTTGAGTTTATTTTGAGTTGTAATTAATTATTTCAGTATAATTGAGTTAAAGTCAGTTAAACTAGTTCCAATTAATGGAGGAACTAGGAGGAGTTGAGACAATGGGGTGTTGCTTCATTTGGTCAACTAGTTAACTGATTATTCACTCATAAATAACTTATGCATGTCAGATTAGAGATTTACCCAGTTGATATTGGAGTTCAGGGAAAATGTACTATCAATTGTATAATCATCCAAATTGTATAGGTGGTGTGTGTAGTCAGAGGAAGGCCTATGAGAATTGCGCAATTCATATTGAGGAATTTCCCTAATTAATAGGGCGTTAATTCCAAAGGAAACAACACAAGGAAATAGGGACTTGGGAAAGCCAAAATTTGGTTAAGTATTGGCCTAGGCTTGTCTAGGAAGCTGTGAGACAAATAGAGATAGTGTAGAGGTTGCTCGGGCTTGAGCAACGCATTGTAATATTCTCATAATTTTTTACTAATACAATATATGGATAGTAGGGGTTTTTAGTTGTGGCTTTCCCCAAGAAATCATTGTGTAATGTGTTGATTGAATTATTTCTATTTTATGCTTCGTGATTTCATGATTTTTTAATTGTTTCCGTTGATGGGTAAAGTAGATTCAAGTATATTGTTTTAGTAAATTACAAGTAGCAGTTTGAATCTACAAGGAATTTCTACACAACAATGCATCCATTGATCCGAATTTAAACAAGAACGCAAAAAATTACAAATATAACCATAAATATAGAGATGCAACAGAAATAACACTATCTTTCATTAATATCAAATAATGAATATGCTTACAAACAGAATGGAAATGAGACTAGCTTGGACGATGGTAGCTTATCTTTGAGAAGAGATGTGACGGCTACATGCCTCTGCACTGAGTTACAATGAGGCTCAAGGGCCTTTTTATTATTGAAAAATAAGAGAAAACCCCAAAAAACCAAAACCCTAACCCGAGGAGATGTAACACCAAGATTTTATGGGCTCCGTTGGGGTTAGTTGGGCAGCCAACTTCCCGAGGTCGTAACTTGGTCATATTATCTCCATTTGACATGCATGATACCTTGTTGGAAATATATCTCCAAGGACTACCATAATTATTCATGATGTGTCTCTATGTGTCTAAGTGGTTAATTAACATCATTTCCTTTATTTTTAGTAGATTAAGAATATTTTTTCATGGTTTTAACTAATGAGAGTTTAGCAAGTTCAAGTTTCTACAGTTTTGTAAAGTTTTCATAGCTACCTCCATGGTTGAGGTAGTAGCACCACTCTAGAAGGAAATACGGCACATGGAAATTATTTCTAAAGGTTCCATTATGGATTTCTATTGGTCAAATACCACCCAACTTGCACGTGTTGACCTCTAGCATCAAATCAAGGGGAAAACGTAGCCATTTTGACCAATCAACTACACATGCGTTTTCTAAGCAAATGAAAGTGAATTTCATAAAATGAAAACATGGGTTTTGTTGAGCACGAGCCCAATTAAATTTCAATTTCTCAAATTCATTACCATTTGAGAGATTTTCGAAGATCTTTGGTGCCTTATTTTGCAGACTACGTGGATATACATTTTTTTTTAAATTGTCATTTAATGCTCAGTCAATAAATAATTCAGAACGAGTTTTTCTTTAGCAAATTTGTGGCAAGAAGATCATTATGAACATATTTGGGCTCATCGTTTATCCTTAAATCCTTAAAAGCAAATTTTATTTTATTCTCAAATTGATTTGTTGAGATCTCATTGTAGGATTCATGCAATGAAATTATGAATTTCTAGTTGCTTCGAAGATCTATAAAAACAATGTAGTATATTTGATGAGGGGGAGATTATTGTTGGAAAAACTTTGTTGTTGCAAATACAAGACTCTATTTCATCTCCATTACTTGTTTTGCATTCCAATGCGTGAATAATCATTTCTTGAAAGCTCTATACAATTGTTTGCTTCTCATAGGAGGCCCCCCTCAAGACAGTAAGGATTTTGTTTATTTACAATTAGTATTTCCGCACAGATTTATTTTAGATTTTGTCAATTCATTCAAGTGTTCAAGTTTTGATTTTTAGATATAGATTTGAAATTGTTTAACTAATCATTTTATTGATCAAGAAAGGAGAGATATCAGATGCATATGGATAGAGCTTAATTCAAGATAGCAGTGTTGAAAATAATACTGAGAGGGGGGGTGAATCAGTATTATCTAGTTCTTTTGCCAAATCTTCCTTATTTACACTTTGAATTATTTTTGCATATCAGTACCATAAAATAATGAGCATGAACAAGAAAAGCAGACAGTCACATCAAAGAACACCAGATATAAGGTGGAAACCCAATGTTTCAGATCTTAATATATTCAATACTCAAAAGATACCTAAGCCAAATGATCTCCTTTGCTTTATATAGGCAAGCTCTTCCTCAAATCATGGACTAATACCACGGGCCAAAACCATGATAATACAATACCTTCGGCTAAATACCAAAGAAACCCCACGTGTGCATGCTTTACTGCCTTGAAGTGTGTGCACTAGGGGTACGCACCTCATGAGTGGGTAACCTGCGTATCTAGATGCGGTCCCTACACGTCGTACCTGCGGGTACGCATCTGCTGAACTGATCTCCTGCGTACTTCAAATTGAGAGCCTTGCCATGGGTGTTGCCATCAAGTACAACATCTGTAACATATAATCATACCAGAAACATAATGCCAACAATCTCCCCCTTTGGACTTTATGGCAACCTCAAAAACTTTAGCGACATTCTCCCCCTTTGACATCAAGGGCAAAGGGTTATGCTCCCCCTAAGAACATGCTCCCCCTGAATATGAACCAGATCTGCAAAGAAGAACCATAATCCTCCAAACACCATAAATGACCATGAAAGAGATAGAGACATATTGCAGCAACATTCAGACCAACATCCATGATCTCCTTTCTATACGTCCTCCATAATGCCAACAATGCATTATGTGCTCCCCCTAAACCTGTGCCATTCAATCTTCAACCAATCCGCAAACCAGCAAATGTACACATATACCCCAAATGAACCGTGCGTAAAACCATCAAAAGAGATTCAACAAGATGATGCATCAACAACCCCCAGCTTTTGCCTGAGGTATTCAAAAGTGTCCCTGGGCAATGGTTTGGTGAGAATATCAACAACTTGTTCCTTAGAAGGAACATACTCCAACTTGACCTTTTGTTCAAGCACTTGTTCCCGGAGAAAATGATACTTGATTGATTGTGCTTGGTTTTTGAATGCATGACGAGATTCTTTGAGATGCTAATTGCACTTGTGTTATCGCATAAGATAGAGATAGGTGGTGTACAAGTGATTTGAAAATCCTGCAAGGTCTACATCATCCAAAGGAGTTGAGTGCAGCAAGACGCAGCAGCAACATATTCCGCTTCCGCTGTAGACAAGGCAATTGAACTCTGTTTCTTGCTGAACCAAGATACTAATCTGGAACCCATAAAGAACGCACCACCATTTGTGCTCTTCCTTTCATCCATGCTTCCGGCCCAATTTGCATCTGTATAAGCATGAAGTGTGAGATGTGTATCTCTAGGATACCATAAGCCATAATTTTGTGTCCCTTGAAGATATTTGAAAATTCTCTTTACTGCCTGAAGATGAGTCTCCTTTGGATTTGCCTAAAATCTACCAACTATTCCTACT
>APFE031689020.1:0-22275 GCA_000404065.3 Pinus taeda
AAGTGCCCACACTTCTTCGTCATTCTTCCATTCCTCCCTTGCTTCATTTATCCAATATGGTTGGATAATAGAAATAGCGTACACCAATGCTTCCACATCCTCATCCTTTCTTGAGAGTGCATCTACCACCACATTTTGCTTCCCTTTTTTGTAGATGATTTCAAAGTCATAACCCAACATCTTTGTGACCCACTTTTGTTGCTCTTAAGAGGATAATCTTTGTTCTAAAAGGTATTTAAGGCCATCATGATCTATTTTTACCTTCAAGTTCCTTCCCATTAGGTAGGGTCGCCATTTCTTGAGTACATGGAGTATTTCCAACATTTCCTTCTCATAAATAGCTTTGTGTAAAAACTTTCCCTTGATTGGAAAACTTTCAAAAGCAACGGGTCTTTCATCTTGAATTAAAACAACACCAATTTGATTTCCTGAAGCATCACATTCCACAATAAAGGTTTTTGTGAAGTCCGGTGTAGCTAAGACCGGTGCTTGGCACATTGCCTCTTTAAGATGTTTGAAGGCCTTTGTTGGTTTTGAAGTCCATGAAAATGCATCTTTCTTCAATAATGTTGTTAGAGATGCTGCAATTCTCCCATAATTCTTAACAAACTTGCGAAAATACCCTGTCAACCCAAGAAATCCTCGCAGATGCTTTATGGATGTGGGGATTTTCCATTCCTTAATGGCTTTAATTTTGCTAGGGTCTACCTTAACTCCTTCATGAGATACAATATGACCCATATATTCCACCTCTTGTACTCCAAAGAAACATTTGGATGTTTTTGCATATAATTGTTTCTCCTCCAATAGTTGTAGCACATTGTCAACATGTTCCACATGATCCTCCCAAGACTTGCTGTAGATTAGTATATCAACAAAACGTACTAACACAAATTTTCTAAGGAATGGTTTGAAAATTGAATTCATCAAACCTTGAAATGTTGAAGGTAGATTGGTAAGGCCAAAAGGCAAGACCAAAAATTCATAATGACCCTCATGAGTTCTAAATGTTGTTTTTGGAATGTCTTTAGTCTTCATTATGATTTGATGATATCCTAAACGAAGATCCAACTTGGTGAAGTAAATTGATCCATGCAATTCATCCAATAATTCATCAATGACAGGAATGGGAAACTTATCTTTAATAGTTATCTTGTTGAGCTCCCTATAATCCGGACACATGTGCCATGATCCATCCTTCTTGTACACTAATACTACTGGAGTAGAGAAAGAACTTTGACTCGGTTGAATTATACCAGCCTCTAGCATTTCTACAACCATACTTTCAATTTAACTCTTTTGGGCATAGGGATATCTATACGGCTTGATGTTTGGAGGAACACTTCCTGGAATAAGATGAATAGCATGATCATGATCACGAATAGGTGGGAGACCTTTGGGAGTATTAAATACCTTGGAATGATTGTTCAAGACTTTTTGGAGATCTAGAGAAATAGAAGATTCCAAAGTGGAAACATCTAGGGAACATAATTGTGCAATTACACCCCTTTGTTCCTTTTTTAGAAGCTTTTTCATACCGTTAGAGCTGATTATCTTTCCCGGTTTCCCTGCAATACCCCTTAATTCAACTTCCTTTCCTTCCATAGAAAATTTCATGAAAATTTCTTGAAAATTAGAAGCTATTGTACCCAAGGATTGTAACCATTGGACTCCTAGTACAACATTTGCACCTTCCATTGGAATGGAAACCATTGGGCTAGTAAATACATATTCTCCCTATCAGCATACTTCTTCATCCTCCTTGTTGCATCATGCAAGCACAACCATGCCAACTCCAAGGTTTCCTCCCAAGCCTTCATGAACTTCTCATCAGGACTCCTCAAAAAACGTCCTATCACAACGATGTGCGGTGCAACCGACATCTATCCATTCACCAACTCAAATGGATTGTACCATGTCGTAGAACTCTTTTGAACATTGTAGCTAAACTGTGCAATATCCAAGAGTTCAGGCCAATCCTTCTGATGAGTCGTCACATAATGTTGCAAGTAGTCCTCCATCAATGTGTTGATCCTCTCGGTCTGCCCATCTGTCTGCGGATGGTAACTCGAACTCATCAAAAACTCTGTCCCAACTAACTTGAACAATGTGGTCCAAAATCTCCCTGTAAAACGCGGATCTCTATCTGACACAATGCTCAATGGCATCCCCCAATACTTCACTATGTTCTTAAAGAACAACTCCGCAGTCCGCTTGGCTCCACAAGGCATCTTTGTAGGAACAAAGACAGCATACTTGGAAAAACGATCAACCACGACCATAATCCCATTATACCCCTGAACCTGTGGTAACTGAGTGATGAAGTCCATCAAGAAACTCACCCATGGCCTCTCTGGAATCGATAAAGGCTGAAACAATCCTCTTTGCCTCTGAGTATCTGATTTGCCCTGCTGACAAATGATGCACGTATGTACATACTCCTCCACATCCTCCCGCATCTTCTCCCAAAAGAATCTTCTCTCCAACAATGCCAAAGAACGATGCTGCCCTCGGTGGCCAACCCACGGAGAATCGTGGCACTCCTTCGAAAGGTGCCTCCTGAAACCATATGACTTTGGAACATAGAGTCGGTTTCCAAAGAACAAGTACCCGTCCCGTAGAAAGAACTTTCGTGTCTTCCCTTCCTTTATCTGCTTCACTATATTCTGCACCAAAGTATTGGTTTCAACACTTTCCTTGAGTTTTTTTTGCATCTCTTCTGACATCTGAACCTGACTTCTACTCCTTGTTGCCCGGTCTTCACCCTCCAATGCTGCAAGTTGTCCCTCCCTACTAAGCGCATCTTCTAGCGCATTGTGTCTACCCGACCTATACTCAATAGACATGTCGAATTCTGCCAAGAAGTCCTGCCAACGAGCTTGCTTCGTAGAAAGCTTCAGTTGTGATGCATAATAACTTGCTGCAACGTTGTCAGTCTTGACAAAAAATGGCTTCCCCATTAGGTAATGCCTCCACACATGAATATAGTGGATGATCGCAGTCATCTCCTTCTCATGAACCGGATACTCCGTTCTCTATCCTGCAACTTCCAACTTTCATACGCCACCGGATGCCCATCTTGCATAAGAACCCCTCCTATGGCAAAATATGAAGCATCAGAGTGTACCTCAAATGGTCTCCTGAAGTCAGGAAACTTCAGTATCGGTGTTGTAAACATCCTCCTCTTCAAGTCATCAAATTCCTTTTGACATTTATCCGTCCAACACCACCTCTTGTCTTTCTTCAATAATTCCGTCAGTGTCGATGTCACCTTGGAGTAACCTTCTACAAACTTCCATTGGTAGTTGGTCATGCCCAAGAACACACTCATCTCATGGACATTCTTCGGTTCAACCCAGTCCTCAATCGCCTTTACTCTGCTCGGCTCCATCCGTATGTACCCCTGACCAACAATATGTCCAAGGAACGGAATCTCGGTCTCAGCGAACACACACTTAGACTTTTTCAAGAACAACTCATTTGCCCTCAGTGCCTCGAACACCATCACCAAGTGCTTCTTATCATCCTCCATGTTATCACTGTACACCACTATATCATCCAAGTATACTACTACGAACGAGTCCAAGTATGGTCGTAGAACATCATTCATCAAAGTGAAAAACATAGCAGGAGCGTTGCACAACCCGAATGGCATAACAAGGAACTCAAAGCTACCATACCTTGTTACTATCACGGTCTTCTTCTCCTCTCCTTCAACTATCCGCACCTGATAATACCCATGCCTCAAGTCCAGCTTGGAAAACACTTGAGCTTTCGCAAGCTTGTCAAAGCAGTAAGCAGCCAATGGCAAAGGATACATGTTTCTCACCATCTGCTTGTTCAATGCACGGTAGTCACAACACATCCATAGCTCATTCGAATCCTTCTTCCGCTGGAACAATACTGGAGCTCCATAAGGGGACCTTGAAGGTCTAATGAAACCTGCATCAGCTAACTCCTTTAGCTATCATTTCAATTCCTGCAACTCAAGCCCTGATAAACGATAAGGTGCTCTTGTCGGGGGTTGCTTCCCTGGTTCAAGCCCAATGTTATGGTCCACTGCACGCCTTGGTGGAAGCTTCTTTGGTAGCTCATTAGGCATCAAATCCACATACTCAGTTAGCACATCAGAAATCGCAGCCGGAACAGGCGTCCCCACTCCATCACCTTCGACTCCCTTGAACATCACCGCATATGTCTCCATATCTGACTCCTTCATATCCTTCTCCAAACTCAGTGTAGAAACATGCTTTACCTTAACTTCCCTCCTTTTCCTGTGAGTGGGCAAAGTCCAATTTTGTGTCTGTCCAACCAGCACCACCTCATCATAGAAGGGGACAACAATAGCCCTATTTCCCTTCAAGAGATCCTGTCCAAGTATGATATCAAATTCGTTCATATCCATCACCGTGGAGTCCAACTGACCTGTCGAGTATTTTATCTGCACCGGCACTTCGTGTGCCAAACCCGCCACCTTAGCTCTAGAGTTCACTGCCTTGACCTCCATGTTCGATGGGAGGATCATCAATCTGACCTCTCTTGCCAACCATGTCATCATAAAGTTATGAGTGGCCCCTGTGTCCACAAGAGCTGGAATGGTCTTGCCACGGACCATCAAGTCCATGAAACCCAGACTGTTCATCCATGATTTCTCCATAACTTGTCCTTGCATACATACCTGTTCACTGCGTTCATCATCAAGCAACAGCTTCACCATCTGTGAACTGGCTCTGATACCACCTGTCATGCCCCCAATTCTTTTTTCCTTTAATTGGCCGAGTGCGGCACCGCCTAAGTAACCAACATTTTCCATTATTATGTTACTTTATGAACTACGACTTCAATCATTTATATCAAACATGAAATACTTTATAATGTGCGGAAACCATAATAAACATCATGATAAACGACAACAAGAACACCAACAATATGCAAGAGAATTTATTTTTATTATATATGAGAAATAGTACAATGGTCGGGAGTGTCGCTCCACCGACGTTCATAAATGAGGTTGGGCGCCCGCCCGTGCAAGAGCGCACGGTGGTCACACCACAACTCTCGCTCAATATACAACCAAACAGCACAACTGTGCCAGAACGGGCGGGCGCACCTGTGCACACCTGCACAAACAACAAACGATTACCCGGCGGGCAGTTCACCTGCACCCTCAACCGATTCTCAACCGCGCCTTCACCGTTTCTCCGTGTGCCTTTGCCCGACAGGCGGGTGCATCTCCTATACGCCTTGCTGCGGCTACCAAGTGCACACCTCTCCTTTGTGTGATGAAGACTTGTGATGATTCGATGATTCTTCCAAATGAGCGCTTCACCAAACGTTTATACGCTCACCATGTGTGGCGACCTCCCCTCGGTCGACCCACCAATGCCATTGTTTATTCATGTGCCGACGCCCTCAACCGATGTGCGACACCCCTATGTCAAGTCGGCTCACCCATCGCTCATCCACGCCCAGCTCGCATATAAACGATGGTTCCATGCCTTAGTCGATTTTTCTAAGTGAGGAGAGTGCGCGCCTGGCTACATAACCGCAGGGCGTTACACGGGGTATGCATGCGTTTGCATTCTCTGACAAGATGCCAAAAGGTTAGGCATCAGCTCTCGCTCAGCTGTGCACCAACGAGCGGTTTGATTCACTCTCTCCATGCATGGAAAGCATGGAAAGCTCAATCCTTATTTATTTCCTCGTCTCCACAATGGCTATGCTTTTTTCAATTTACTATTTCCCAGAACACATCATGGCCATTTTATGCACCTACCATCGCATAATCTCCGCCATGTTTTCCGTTTTAAAATGCTTTCTCTGTGGTCTCCACACTCCTGAGCTGGCAAATACCCATTTTCAAATTCCGAGTGGCGTTGTTGGGCGATGTAGAATTGAATTCAGATTTGTTAAAGTTTGTTAACTATATTATAAATTTGGCATTATATATATGTAGCAAAATTTATTAATTTAAATGCAAATTAGAAATATTCTAATTACAAATATAGTAAAATTCGTTAACCATCAATTTAATATTAGAACACTAAATTTTGTTAACCATATTTTTGATATTGATAACTTAACTATCCATTTGAGATTAACAATTTTGCATGTTAGTTATTAAAAATTAATGTAACAGAGTAAGTAAGGAACACGTTAAATTTTAAGGCTCTATATTAAATATATTAATCACTTGTGTGAATAATATACATATTCAATATTATATATATAACTAACAATGCTGAAAATTTTGTCCTTTTAATTCTAAAAGAGTAAAATCCACATCAATTAAATAATTTATCTCAAGTTTGTTTTTTGTTATCATTATTTATTTTATTTTTATTCTTTTAATTTTAAATTTTATATTATTAAGATATACATATAAATTATATTTAAAATTTTACATATTTTGACAAGGAATAGTCATTGTAGTAATTGTTTCTTGCCTATTATTTAGTTATTTCCAATTGGTTATAATATTTTTTTGAGCAAATTATTGTCATTTATTACAATGAATGTATAGCTTATCAAAATATAAAGATTTTTATGTGTTAATCAATAGCTTTATCTAATATAGTTTTTCATGCTTCAACTAATACATTCTCAATGCTTTAAATGGAAAAATAATGCTCCTTATCTCAAAGCTTCATTAGCTTCATTAGCTTCATAACTTTGATTCTAACTATAATATCACTAATTTAGCTTACAATCCTTTTGTGACCATAACAACAATCACGCAAAAGAAACTGGAGAAGTAAAGGTAAAGATACTCCCACAAGGCACACCAAAGGGCCTTTGTAACACATAGAGAACCCATGTATTTAGACTGAAGGTAACTCCATTGATATCCAAGAATTTTGGAAATATGTAATTGAATAGCAATAGGAGCATTGAAGAAGAATATATGTAGTTTACCATGAATTATACTTGTTCCCAAAGCTACCATAAGGTATTCTAGTACCTATTTGGAGGCATGAGCTTCTCCTACTATTGGTGCAAAAATAAGAAGAGTTTCATCTACAAATTGTTGATAAAATGCAATTTGATCATCCCCGTGAAGTTCCATACCCCTAGTTTTGTTTGAGAGTGCCATAGCCTTAATAGCTCAACTCATTCCTACTTCCCATTAGTAAGAATAAGTAGGATAATGAGTCCCCTTGTCTAATTCCACAAGGTGGACTAAATGTTGACGAGGGTGGTCCACTTATGAGAATCAAGAAGAAGGATTTGGAAATAAAAGAGATAATCTAATTTATCTATTTGTCAGAAAACCCAAAGGTGAAACAGATGTGATAGATGTATTGCTAGTTGGTTATACCAAAATAATTGGGCATGTCAAGCTTAATGACCATACCCAAATTTTGAAATCTTTATAGGTCAAATTAATTCATGGGCGAAAAGGATGTTATAAAGAATTTTTCCACCTTCACCAAAACTAGATTTCTCCTAGAAGATGAGATTTTACATTCTTTGACATGTCTTCCTTAGGAATACATGTGAATTAGGTGGTATTTTGTTTGTGAGTATTGGGGATGTTATGCAAAATAAGTAAAATATTGATGGCTAAATGAAGGAGAGAAGAACATTCAATTATTCCATTTATCCATGTTTTAACATCAACATCATAACACAATTTCAGCCCTAAAAAACAATTAGGGCTTTAAGTTATAGTGAGATGCTAACATTGAAAAGGAATTGAAAAATTACTACTAATATTTTTCTCACTAAAAAAAAAGGTATTTAAGGGATTCCATTGAAAGAATTACATAGAACATCCCCAGTTTGATTACATCGAACTAGTAGCCATTTAAATGTTCAAATAAAAACACCTATTCGAGATGGATTTGCTTTAGACATCTTTCAATCATATTAGGCCATCATTAAGTCACATGTTTGGGAATTTGTTTGGGATTTTGCATAACATCCCGAATACTCACAAACATAATGTTGCCTACTTCACACAAATTCCTAAGGAAGACATGAGAAATCTCATCTTCTAGGAGAAATCTAGTTATGGTGAAGGTGGAAAAATATTTTATAGCATCATTTTGGCCCATGAATTGATTCGATCTATAAAGATTTCAAAATTTGGGTATGGTCATTAAGATTGACATGCCCAATTATTTTGGTAGACTCAACTAGCAATACATCTATCACATCCTTTTCACCTTTGGGTTTTCTGACAAATAGAAAAATTAGATTATCTCTCTTATTTCCAAGGCCTTCTTCTTGATTCTCATAGATGGACCACCCTCCTCAACATTTAGTCCACCTTGTGGAATTAGACAAGGGGACCTATTATCCTACTTCTTCTTTCTAATGGAAAAAGGAATGAGTTGAGCTATTAAGGTTGTGGTACCCTCAAACAAAACTAGGGGTATGTAACTTCACGGGGATGATCAAATTGCATTTTATCAACAATTTGTAGATGAAACTCTTATTATGTTTGCACCAATAGTAGGAGAAGCTCATGCCTCCAAATGGGTACTAGAATAAGTACTATCATGGACATATAAATGATATGATTGTAAATCACTTCGAAAACTATGGGGTTGGCAGCATTTTCCCAAGGAATGGACCAAGACATGGAGAATGACATTTGTTTTATCATAAATGTTGTAATAGATTAATATATTATATCTATTGTGGAATACTCCAATATCACTGCTTTGATGATGTGAATTGGAACGTTTTCATAAATTCTTTAAAGTAAGAAGAAGTGTTTCCATAAGACAAAAAGTAGAAGCCATAAAATTCATATATAATAGTAAGAAAAACAGACGGTAAAAAAATTTGAATAAAGTATTACAGAATGTGACAAAATGAAGTAGTATAGAGTGTCCTAAATGACATTCAAATTCACCTATTCGTTATGTAATCACTAAAGGTTCCAACTATTTATAATTTTATCAGAACATCGGAAATGTAAGTCCAAGAAGGAGAAACATATGGGGAAGGGAGGGAGTAGGATGGAGGGAGAGGGAGAAAGAAAGGGAGGTAGAGGGAGGGGAACAATGTAAGGGAAGAGAGAGTGATAGACTTAGTGTTGGAGAGGGATAGGGTAATAGGATAGTATAAGAAGGGAGAGAGCAAGCGAGGGAGGGAGTTAAAGAGAGAGAGGGAGAAGGAGAGAGAGAGAGGGAGGGAAAGAGAGAGAGAGATAGCGAGAGATGTGGGGGGAGGGTGAGGGAGGGATAAAAAGGGTGAGATAAACGGAGAGGGAAAGAGAGGGATGTAGAGGTAGGTTTAGCATGTAAGAGAATAGAGAGGTGGAGAGAGAGAGGCTGCGAAATGGAGAAGGGAACAAGAGAGTAGAGAGAGAGAGGGAGATAGGGAGGGGGAGAGAGAGAGAGCTAATTTGATGGATAGATGTAGGTAGTGAGTGATTGGGAGAGGGGGAGGGGGAGAGAGGGGGATTGGGGGAGAAGGAAATGGAGAGGGTGGTATAGCGTGAGGTAAACGGGTAAAGAGATAATGGGGAGTAGAGTGAGTGAGATAAAGAGAGTAGCACACAAGGGGATGGATAAAGAGGGTGGGAGAGAGGGAGTGCGAGTGGAAGAGAGAGAGAGAGAATGGGAGGGAAAGATAGAGTTACTCTTCGAGGGTATAATTCTAAAATTAGAAATTCTTTAATTTTTGATCGAATTGCATGTGGATGTTAAATATGTTTGCCAATTTTTAAGGACTATGCTAAGTGTATTTGCATGATCTAATGACTTTTCTAATTCTTTCTTTGTTTGGGAAAATTATTGGTGAGACTTTTGAATTATAATGGATAGTTATTAATTTCTTGAGCTATCACTTTGTCTTCCAATCCATTTAGTTAAGAATTGTGTTTCTCATTGTGGTCAACCGACTTATGTACTAATTGTTGGACAACAAAAGGTGGATCATTATTTCTTATTCTAATGTTTATATTAAGTTGTTTTATTTCTTAGTTCTAACATTGAAACCAAATCTCCATTTCTTGTTGTTTTTTCTGTTGAATCTTGTTACGATCGAACTTCATTTCTTTTTTATATTTTCTTGGTTGCTCTCACAAATATTTCTACGGTTTTAAATATATGTTTTCCTGAAGAATGGTATGGTTGGGTTTCTCACGAGGTATGTTTTACTATTCTTCTTTATATCATAGACGGAGTACTAAGTGTATTTGACTATACACAATGAACTTGTTGATTATTTAATGGTGAGGTTGAAGTAACCTATACTCCTAAATTGATTTTCATTGGCATTTCCATTAATATGTCATCCAACCTAGAATGTTTCGATACAACTTCCTAAGTATAGGTACATCGCATTTTATCTTGACCGTAATTTTATTCTATAATTGTTATTGTAGTAACAAGGGGTGAATCAAAAGTGAAGTCAATGATCAAAACATGATTTTTCTCCTGTTGGGTTTAGTTTACTATCCTTGGTCCTATGCCTATGATGAACTTCCATTTTCTATGTCATGTTTGTGTGGAGTTGATTTCTTATGTTCTTGTATTTGTTGAACTACCATCATTTTCTATGTTATTCTTTCAATGAATACATTTGTTCCATGTCCAAGAAACTGTAAGACGTCAGGCTCAATAGATTATGCTAGAAGTTATCGACATTTTCTAGGCTTTTCTATGGTATGCTAAAGAAAATTCATGCAATTTAGTGTAGATTCTATTTTTGTTGCGGGTCTTCAAGTTGAATACGTGCCAAGATTTCATTCCCATTCATTGTAGATGTTTACTTCACTTTTTTTTTTAACTCCATGAATATTTTCTTTGATATTATTAGGAGATCTGTGAATATTTTCTTTCATATTATTAGGAGATTATGTCAGAGGTACTGATAGGTCAAATATAAATGGCGTTGTAAAATTATGCTTCCCTTTCTTCTTCCTCTTAAACATATGAAAGCAGTAAAAGTATATCTGCTTCTTCTTCTCAAGCTGGTGGTAAAACTGGGAATATTATGTTAGATTATAAACTGATTCTGTAAACATTTGGTGAGTTGTAGGTTGATACAGAACATCTTCCTGGTCTACATATAAAGAGTAGACATACCAAAATTTAGATATTTTGAGGGACAATTGAATGTGCAATGAGGGATGAAACATTTTTTGTACGTGTTGAGGTACCCTCTATTTGTTGGAAGATTTTTGAAGATTTCTTGTGGGCTATCTGGTGAATTTTGCTTCAAGGCTAACCAAATTACTAAAGAGGGGAACAAAATGGAGTTATTTTAATTTTTACATCCATACGGATTCATATTCAACATGTCACCAATGTTTTTTGCTCAGTTGTATATTTTTGTCATCATGGTAATTTGAGCAATTTCTTCTAGCACAGTGAGTTTAATGTTAGAGACTCTCCTTATTCATCCAAAATGACAATGGTAACCTATCCTTTTGAATGGGGATTTATTTTAATGAGTTTTGTTTAATATATTTATTAATTTAAAAATCAGAATGTAAATTCTTATTTCGATTTTAACATTTTATTTTGAATGGCATAATAGATATCATGCATATTTGAAAAGTTAATTGTTAACATTATGCTACAGAATTGTGAAAAAATAACAAAAAACATAACACTATTGTTGAATCTAACAAGGTTAAAGGAGAAGAAATATTTATACTATCATTCTATTCCATTGTGATTTGCTTCCTTTGAATGTCATTGCTAAATAAATAAATGACATGGCATACATGTTTTATGTAAGTACTTTTTATACTATCATCCCTTTTTGTTGTGTTTTGCTTCCTTTGAATGTCATTGCTAAATAAAAAAAATGAGATTGCTTACATGTTTTATGTAATGTGTTTCGAATATATATCCCTAATAGTTGACATATCAACAAAAGTAGTAGAAGAGCAAGCCTTAATCTTAGATTTGACTCAAAACTCAACATTTAATTTAATGCTCACTAGGAAAAAAATTAGAAATAAGAAAAAAAAAGTAAGATATAAAAGACTTATTTTAACAATATATATTTAACCCAATAACATAAAGATAAATAAATAGAAACCAAATAGAGAATATTTTTTAATGCAAGGAAGGATAAAATAGAAAAAAAGTATAATTATTTATAAAATTAGATCATCAAGAAATAATAACTAAAATGAAATTCACACACTAACATTAAGGCTTTAAAAGGTCTACAAAATATACACCATCATTACTAGTCAAGATCATTACCATATGTTGACTCTAATGATCTTGAGTCGTGAAAAGTGCTTTCTGGGTCAATATCAATAATCAAAATATTATCTCCAAAATTCTCAACATTTCTTATATTCCTTTTTTATGGGAATTAATTTGGAATTACACTTCATTCATCTTTATCCTGACTATGCTAGACCACTTTAAGTACATAGAAGCTATAACTTTAACGTTATAGTTAATGTGTTCGATATTAAAATTGATGTGTGTTGTAACATTTCAAGAGTTACAATGGCTACTATGCGTCATAGTTTTTAGAATTCATTATGTTAAAGATCATAACGCACTATGGTTTAATTAATTTTACAGTTAGTCCCTTGAAAATAATCAAGTGATCAATGTTAGGTTTTATTAATGGTAATAGTGGTTAGAGGTTGCAATATTAAAGGGTTTGTATTTCTCTAAGAGTGTGAATGATCACAATAAATTAATGGTTATGTGTCATATCAATGATTTGACATTCATAATGGTTTTTGGTTAAGAGAAACATATTGTATAGATATTATACTTGTCATAGTGGTCAAATGTTACATTAAATAAGGGAGACAATTTGTGGAGGTTAATATAGAGCACAATATCGACAAATATCTAATAACAAATTCATTATAATTAATGAATATATAAATACATCTGTTAATATATATTTTTTTCAAATCAAGATATTATTGGGAAACTCGATTAGTGTTTCCTTATAATTGCCCTCATTGTTTTAATCCAATAACTGATTGGTTGTACTTAAAAAAACTGTTAGTGATTAAGTAGCTAGAGTTTTTGAGACTACTAGAGTTTTGCAAAGCTCTTAGAAATATTGAAAAAAATAGATTCATTTTGAGATAAGTAAATTATTTATAGTATCTATCATTTAAAATTTCTTTAAAAAACTATAAACTAATTATTTTTTAATTACTAATAAAAAGAATTGTTAATGCATATAACTTTATTTATTAATAAAACAAATTATTTTATTACTGAAAATTATTATTAAACCACATGAATTTATCATTTAAAATTTCTTAAAAAAAGTTATAAACTAATTATTTTTTAATTACTAATAAAAAGAATTGTTAGTGTATATAACTTTATTTATTAATAAAAAACTATTTTATTACTAAAAAATATTATTAAACCATATGAATTCTAATAAAGAATTTTGTTATTAAACAACATATCATCAAATTATATTTTGACAATTTTATTTTTTAGAGAAAAAAATTATAATCACTTTCTTTGATGGTGAGTAATTCTGTGAATTCTTTCTCTTATAATGTTATTGCCATGCTATAAATATAAAGTTTTACTTCTAAATTTGTATTTTACCATTAACTTTTAGTATTTCAAATTGCCAATATTTTCTTAAAAACAATGAATGGTTTTTTGTAAATTTTACTTTAATCGTTTACTTTAATCTTTTACTTTATAAATTTAAGTGATAAATTTTTTGTGTGCTTTATTTTTTTTTATTTTAACTGTTAAACTTTTCTTTTGTTTGTAAATCTTTCAAGAATGGTATTAATATTCGGCTTTTAAAATTGAGTTAGTTTTTGCTTTTCTTAGGGTGTCACGGATCTTAAATTCAAATGGTCGTTAAGCACTGATTAAGTGATAGCGGAATTCGACCAATGAGAATTTTTTTCATAGCGTTTTCCTTCATTGTTCAATGCGGATTTCGCAATCTCAATCTCTCTTTGGCGATATGTGAAGATTTCTTACGGACTCCCACCACTGCTGGTCATCAACGGCCGAAACAGCGGCCATGCCCAATTGTTTCAAGACGATAAACGATCAGTTATTATATGAGGATGTTGGATGATTGGAAACGATGGTGTTTCCATGGGTAACGCCAATGTTTCGGAAGTAAGAAAGATAGCTTTGTTGAGAGAGCGTCAAGGGAACGCTGAGCGTCAAACTGAATATCCGAAGGTTATGTGTTCAATCAACTTTCGACAAACCTAAAGCTTCATAATTTTAATTCTAATCACACTAGAAGTAAGGAAGTCATTTCTGTACATTCGAATTATCTTAACATTCTATAGTCGAGGCTCTTCTCCTTCGATCCTTGTTTTAAAGTCTTTTTAAAAAGAAAATTCCGCAACTATGGATATGAGTTATGGATAATTTTTTATAATTATTTTTTTCGCAACTATGGATATCATATATGGATAATTTTGTTTGAAGATTTGAAGCCATGCCTTTTCTTCGAACCTTGTTTTAAGGTATGGTTTAATACTTTTTCCTGCACCTATGCATAGGGTTTAGTTTTTACTGCAGCTATGGATATGGTTTAATATTTTTTCCTGCACTTAAGGATAATTTTGTTTATAATTATTTTGCTGCAACTCCGAAGAGAACTTATTGATACTTTTCCTGTTCCATTATACTTTTAAGGTTTTATTGTCTGATCCTGCAACTATGGATAGGTTTTATGTTTATGAATAATTTTGGATAGCGTTTATGAATAATTTTGTTGGCATATTTGAAATATTAAGCGCATTTGAAATAGAAAGGAAAGCACTTATTGATACTTTTGTGTTCTTCAGATCTTCTGTCCTCACACTTACAATTAGTACCCACAGCCAATTAGATTTGCTTCTAAAACATAAATACAATGGCTAGGGTTTCGGGTACATTGTCTTAATGCACCAATACATTAGAAATACATCTTAGTAGAGAAGCGAAGGTATTGAAAAATATTTATAATAATTTCTTTTTGGTAATTTTGTGAATTTATTAACTTTGTTTATTCTTCCACCAATTTAAAACAATTTACAAATTGTTTTTAAATGTCATCATTGCTTTTTTACTTTTTTTAATTCGGTTTTTCTTAAAAAAACCAGATAATTCTGTTTGGACTGTTCGGCCTTTGAAATTGCCAATCTTTTACTTCAAAAGAAATTAACAGTTGTTTTTAAATTTAATTTTTAATTTTTTACATTCCCTTTTGAAATTTGAGTCTTAACTTTTCTGTGTTATTTTAAATTTAACTGTTATTATTTTGTTTGTTTTTGGTGGTTTGAAAAATAGAATTAATATTCGGGTTTTAAAATTTAGTTAACTTTTTTTTTGAGCTTTTTGCTTTTTTTTGCTTTAGTTAACTTTTTTCTTTTTCAGACTTTTTCTTTTTTGGTTTAGTTAAATTTAGTTAATAGATGGATTCTGGCGATGGGATTTTTTTCACAACGGTTTCCTTCATTTCTAAGTGCGGATTTAGCAAGCAATATGCTTCCATTGGTAACACCAATCTTATTGGCTCCGTATGTATCTTTTTCGTGAATTCTGTATGTATCTTTTTCATAATTCATGAAGATAGGTTTGTTGGGAGAGCGTCGAGGGAAAGCTGAGCATCAGAGTGAATATCCGAAAGTCATGTGTTAAATCCACGCTCCGGTATATGTAGGTCATGTGTTCGATCCACGCTCGGGTCCATGCCATGAAGGTTATGTGTTCGATCCAAGCTCCAGTCCACGCCATTTCTTTTCGAGGTAAGGAAGCCATTTCTGTGCATTCGAATTATCTTCACGCCACGCCTCTTTCTTCTTTGAGCATTGTTTTAAATAAATCCTTATTTATAATTTATTTCCAGAACTATGAATAGCGTTTATGGATATTTTTTGAATTATCTTAACTTAAGCCATTCCTCTTCTTCGAGCCTTCTTTATAATTTTTTCCGGCAAATATGGATAGCGTAGCGTTTATGGATAATTTTGTTTGCACGTTTATGGACAGCGTTTATGGATCTGATCCTGCAACTATGGATAGGTTTTATGTTTATGGGTAATTTAGTCTTCAAGATTCGTGTGTCCTCACACTCAATTACAATTAATTCACTCAGCTAATTAAATTTGCTTTTAAAATATAAACACAAATAATAGCGAAACCTGAATGGTTATATAACGTTCCGGCTGCATTAGAAATACATCTTAGCGGCGAAGGTATTGAAGCCATAGTGTTGTTTTGGTAATTGTGTTTCGGCCACCTTAACCTTATTTTACAATTAATTCACTCAGCCAATTAAATTTGCTTTTAAAATATAAACACAAATAATAGCAAAGCCTGATTGGTTATATAGCGTTGCGGCTACATTAGAAGTACATCTTAGCGGCTAAGGTTATGAAGGGATAGTGCTGTTTTGGTAATCTTGTGTTTCGGCCACTTTAATTTTATTTGGTCCAATGACGAGAAGATATTTGTTATTCCATTTGAGACCACATCAATCCATAGAATATGCGTGAAGGTATTCCATTGTATTTAGGCTTATCGTTATGACTAATGGATGTATTTTGAAGTTTCATGATGTAGGTTATTTATATTTGGGGTTTGCAGAATTTGTCTATGGTAATTGTGCATTTTGTTTATTTTATTTTTTTTAAGGATTTATATAATTTTATAAGTTGATTTTAAAAATAGTTATGCTTATTAAGAATAAATATTGAGTATAAAATTGTGGTGGTGGTGGAAGAGGAGCGGGAGAAGGTGCAGGGGATGGTAGAGGAGGTGGAGGTGGTGGAGGAGGGAGAGGAGGAAGAGGGGGAGGTGGAGATGAAGGAGGAGGAGGGGGAGGAGGTGGCAAAGATGGGGGAGGAAGAGGAGGGGTAGCAAGTGGAGGTCAAGGAGGACAGGGAGGAGGTGCACGCGATGGCGGAGGACTTGGAGGTGCAAGAGGAGGGGGAAGGGGATGAGGTGGAGGAGGAGGTGGCACAAGCGGAGGTGGAGGTTAGGTGGAAGAGAAGGAGGAGGAGGAGGAAGAAGAGGAGAGGGGGAGGTGGCGGAGGAGGTGGAGGTAGAGGTGGAGGTCGACGAGGTGGAGCTAATTGTCATTTTGCCTACCACCTCCTATACTTCCACCTCAACCTCCACCTTCAACTCTTCCGCCTCTTTTTCCGCCTAACACATCGACCTCCACTACCTCTGCCACCCCTTCTCGTCCACCACCTCCACCTACACCTCCACCTCTACCACCTCCACCTCCACACTGTCCACCCCCTCCTCCTCAAACTCGAGCTTCACCGCCTCCTCGACCATGACCTGCTCCTCCTCCTCCTCCTCCTCTTCTTTCACCACATCCTCCACCTCCTCCCTATCCTCCACCTCATCCTCCTAGTCCTTCACCTACCCCTCCTCCTCCACTTCCACCTCCTCTTCTTCCACCTCCTCCACCTCCACCTCCACCTCCGCCACCACCACCACCACCATCTCCTCCTCCAACTCCAGCTCCTCCACAACCTCCTCCTCCAGCTCCACAGACACCTCCTTCACCACTTCCACATCCACCGCCTCCTCCTCCTCCTCCTACACCTCCACATCCACCTCTCCCTTTGCAACTCAACCTCCGCCTCTGCCTCTCCCTCTTCCTCCTCATCCTCCACCACCACCAACAGTACCACCTCCTAAACATCCTCCACCTGCACCTCCACCACAACCTCCACCTCCGCGAGCTCCTCCATGATCTTCCTGACCCCTCCTACACCTCCACCCCATCCTCCTCCTCCACCTCCTCCTCACACTTCTCCACCACCTCTACCTCCTCCTCCACCACCACCCGCTCCACCACCACCACCACCTCCCCCTTTGCCTCTGCCTCCACCACCTCTTCCACCTCCTCCTCCTAGTGCACCTTGACCACCACCTCCTCCACCTTCACCTCCTCCTCCACCACCTCCTCCTACTCCACCACCACCACCTCCACCTCCACCTCTCCCTCTGCCTCTGCCTCCATCTTCGCCTTCGCCTCCTTCACCTTCGCCTCGTCACAAAACCTAAAAAAAATCAAAATAGCATATCATTTCAGTCTCTTTATTTATAACATTGCATATCATTTCATTATATTTATTTAGAATACTCATTGATTCATTCTTTAGAGTGATAATTCAGATATCAATATATGCATGATAATATAAAAAATAACATGTATAGAAATTTGTAATATAAATTTGTAATTATGAGAAAAACAATTTAATTAAAAAAAATTGTAACAATTACATAAATAATATCAAAATTTGTTCACAAAAATCACACCCAAGTCAATATTTATTTTTAATGTCCAAAACTATTTAAAATCAATATATTAATTAGACAAAATATTTAAAAAAAAAAGATAAACAAAAAAGAGAATTACCATAGAGGTTATTGTTATGTTATGGGTTCTATTTTCGTCATGAAAGCCCCTGCGGCTTGAGCTAAGAGTTTTTATTTTACAACATATTCAGCATTTTTCTCTCTGGAGTACATTTATTATAAAAAAAAATAAAAAAATTCAAGGACTTGTACTGTTGCATTTATATACTAAATAATTTGATTTTTCCTAAACCAATAATTTACTTTCTTGAAATTTTAAAACGCAGAAGAAGAAGATCAAATACTTGATGAAAAACTGTATGTATTCATGAAACGATTTGACAGCTTCCATGCAATCTTCTTCTCCCTCAGACTTCATACAAAACTTCAATAATTTCTTCGGAGAAATGAAGTAATGCAAACTTTTTAATAGAAAATAAATCCACACGATAACGTCCTCCCCAGATATGTTGAGACGTAGGTGGTCTCTCGCATATTTATTCCTCTTGGGAGCGGTTGTCATGGATCACCATATGTCTCACATGGTATTTCGCGAGTATAACCACTCGCCCCCTTTGCAGAAACCACAAATTGAACATCAGGAAGTGAACAGACTCCCAAGATAGACAGCAACAACATTGTGGATCCGAACTTCATATTTTCAGTCTTACACTCTCGCAACAAAGACATTGAGGCGACAACATTGTCGATCAAACACACGACCCTCTTGCAACAAAAATACCGAGCCAACAACATTGTGTATCGAACACAAATGGCCACACCTTGAAACAATTGGGAGAGATTGGTATTTTGAAATCCCGTATCAACAATGACTATTAATTCTGGATTAACTAAACGCTACGGTTGAAAACATTGCATTGTGAAATTCGCGTTGAACAATGAGAAAACAGCTCGAATTCCTCTGGCATTCCCGTGCAGCTCTTAACTAAATGTTAGGGTTGAATTAGAAATATTAATTACAATAACTCAAAAAAGTAAAACGGGAAAAAGCAAAACGTTACCTAAATTTAGAAAGCTAAATATTATACACATTCTTGAATGTTCCAAAAACAAAACAAAAAAGTTGCGATGGTGAAATCCGCCTAGAATAAACGGCTCAAATTCAACTAAATGTTAGAGTTGAATTCAAGAAATATTAATTACAACCACCCAAATTACCTTCCAAATATGTAAAGCACATTTCGAAAAACCAAGTGCCATAACACTTCCAAATATCTAAAGCACATTTCGAAGTACTTTGCAATGGTGAAACGTACTTTTCAATGGTTTGCTTCTCTAAAGCGGCAGCATATAACCACTGCCATGGCACTACCAAATGTCTAAAGCGGCAGCATATAACCGCTGCTGCAACATTTGTTTTATTTTATTGGCAAAGACAGATATAAACTTAAAAATATTTTCCAATGATTTAGGTCACTTACAATGAATTAAGGAAATCAATAACATTCGTAGTAATGTCCAGAACTGCGGAACCCGTTTTCAAAACAGCCGTAGCGCTTATCCCTTGCGTTGCCGCTCCCGTTGACGAAGAGCTTATCACGGCGCTGCCCTTGCCGTCGACGAAGAGCTTCTCATTTGGGCTGCCGCTACCGTTCCTGAAGGGGCTCCCGTGAATATGTGGCCGCGGGGCACCTCAAGCGGCGATATCGACTGCATTCTCATCTCTTCCAACGGATCCACAAGTAATTTAGCGCAAAAAATGTTATCTAAATTTAAAACGCTGAATATTAATTACATTCATGAAAGTTCCACAAACAAAAAAAACATTTAACTTTTTTCTTTTTGGGTAACTTTTTATTTTTTGGGCTGTTCTAATTATTATTTCTTGAATTCAACCGTAACATTTATTTAAGAGTCCGTTAATTCATAGCCGTTTACTCAACCCTAACAATCGCAATCTCTTCGACCAAAGAATCCGAATTCGTGCGGTTTATTCATAGCCGTTTCCTCATTGTTCAAGCTGGATTTAAAAATAGCAATCTGTCCCAATCCTTTCAAGATGTGACCAATCGTTTCAAAAAGAATTATATGAGTATGTTCGACCATAAGTCAGATTGAATATAAGTCAAATTGAATATCCACAATGTTGTTGGCTCTGTATATGAATCTTTGTTGGGAGAGGGTCGTGTGTTCGATCCACAGTGTTGTTGGCTCTGTATTTTTATTGTGGAGAGAGTGTTGTGTTTTCCATTCACGATTTACATTGTTGAGAGAGCCTTGTGTGTTCCATCCATGATCCACAATGTTGTCGCCTTTGTATCTTTGTTGAGAGAGCATTGTGTGTTCCATCCACGTTCCTCTGCATCTTTGTTTGGCAAGAATCAGATTAAATATAACTCAGATTGAATATATGAAAGTTGTGTGTTCGATCCACAATGTTGTTGCCTCTGTATCTCTATCTTTGTTGGGAAAGGGTCGTGTGTTCGATTCACAATGTTGTTTCTCTGTATCTCTGTTGTATCTCTGTTGAGAGAGCGTAATGAATATATGAAAATCGTGTGTTGTATTCACGTTCCTCTGTATCTTCGTTTCAAGAGGGTCAAACTAAATATATGAAGGGTCTTGTGGGTCCTGTGTTCGATCAACGCTCCTCTGTATCTTTGTTGGGAAAGCGGCTCTGTATCTTTGTTGGGAGAGCGTCAGAATGAAGGTCGTGTCTTCGATCCACGCTCAACACAGCTAGCACTTCATAACTCTACTTCAAATCATGTTGGAGGTAAGGAGGCTATTTCTTTCGATTCAAATTATCTCGACATTCTTGACGCATGCATTTCCTTCTTCAATCTTTGTTTTACTTCTTCTTCGATCTTTGTTATCTTTGTTTTAAATTCTTGGTTATAAAAAAATTTTGCAACTGTGGAAATAGTTGATGGAAAGTTGTTTTGAAGTCATGCTCTTTTTTGCAACTATAAATAGGATTTATTGATAATTTTGTTTGCAGAATCCTGGTTTTAAAGTGTCGTTTATAAAAAAATATTCTGCAACTATGGATATCGTTTAGGGATAATTTTGTTTGTACATTTAAAAATATGAGCCTTGATTTAAAGTAGGGTTTATAAATTTTTTCCTAGAATTAGGGATATTGTTCATCGATAATTTTGTTTGCACATTTGGAATCATGCCTCTTTTTCGAACCTCTTTTTAAAGTAGTGTTTATAATTTTTTCATGCAATTATGGATATCTTTTTCTAATAATTCTATTAGCACATTTGAAAGTTGTATGACTATTTTTCGAACCTTGTTTTAGAGTAGGGTTTATAATTTTTGTCCACAACTATAGATATTGTTTACGAATAATTCTATTTGCAACTATGGATATAGTTTTTGAATAATTTTGTTTGTACATTTCTAAATATGCATGTTATTCGAGTCTTTTAAACTAGGTGTATAATTTTTTCTACAACTATGCAGAGCGTTTATAGATAATTTTGTTTCCACATTTAAAATGTTAACCACTTGTTTATAATTCTATTCTCTAGAGTCACCTTAATCCTTCACAGATCCATTTTCAACTTGTGAGTGTGATGTCCTTTGCTTCCTTCTATGCCATCACATATGCAAGGGGTGAGAAAATACTCTGTGTCCATGATCTGGTAAATGATATTGTCGATAGCCCAGATTGTGTGTCTTCAACCCGCACAGGAGACCAAAACCAATATTCAAACCATTAAAAAGCTCCATTATCAGACCCGTGTGTAGTGAGATCATTCCCCATAAATGACGCAGAAGATTGATCCAATGTCTAAAGGAATTGGAATGCATAAGGAAAGTGGAAAGAATTAGAAACCCTAGCCATCACACCGATCTCGTCCTCTTGACATAGTTACCCTATCAACCTTTAATTTGATTTCTTAATTAATATATTCTTATCTTACATTATAATCAATTTTTTATTTAATTTAATAAATGTAAGATCATAATTAGTATATTAGTTAATAAATTTTTATGGTACAAAATGGGTGGATTTTATAACTTGTTAAATTTATTTAGTATAAAATCA
>APFE031689021.1:3967-44304 GCA_000404065.3 Pinus taeda
AAAGACACAAACATACTAAAAATAATGCATAAACTATAGAAAATGATGGATTTGAACAAGGACTGAACAATGAAAATTAGGCCAAATGAGCCCAAATTGTTACCAATTTTGGGGCTCATCAGGTGGTACGTGGAAGACCTTAACTTGTTTGGATTTTGTATAAGTTAATATGAGTTATTATTTTAATGTAATTAATGATCACAAATACATTATTATGAGGATTTTATGACTCATTTTTCATGGTTTCTATTTTGGTTATATGCTAGTTATAGGCATGGTTCTATGATGTGCTCTAGCTATGTCTCTTGTCCATGATTTGATAAGTATTTGAATAATTGTTGAATGCATGGGCTAACAAGTGTTATTGTAGCTACTTGAGAGGGCATTAAACCTTCTTGGTGATTCTTAGATGATGTTTAGATATTTGTAATGATATATGCATCCATAACATGTAGCTTACATGTTTACCATATGTTTGACGAAATTTCTAATGTGTACTAGGAAATATAGGTCAATTTTTAGCTTCAAGTTTGAATGTTTGGCATTTTCTTCATGTTAATTATGATTCTCAAAATTTACAGGAATTTCTGGCTAGTGGTATGGAGGCTAGCCTAGAAAAGTGGTTCAGATCTCGGGACTGCTGGCACTGGATTGAAGGATTTAGGCCATAATTGCATGGAATCATAATTATGCATGCATTTTGGGCCCAATAAGTGCACTACTGCCTTGTTATTCATGTGATTGGGGTGTTAGGTCAGTAAAAAAAGGTTCTAGATCAGGGATTGACTGCCTGGGGTGGTTTGCAACATTCTGAGTGGTTTGCAGTCTCCGAGGGATGTAAGTTTGAGGTCAGATTATATGCCCCACTTCCATAATTAAAACTTGGAGGTTGGGTCACGTCATAGTAGCACTCAAACTCACATTTACATTGGGAGCTTGTAAAAGCAGGTAAACACTAGGAGGGGCATTTACAAATTGGTATGAGAGTGGTTTTGCAACACTGGATCTCAAGGTAAAAGTAGATTGTCATACAAGTTTATATGTTGGGCATGCAGGTATGATGACTAATGGTTGTTACATGCATTTTGGTTATATGATTTCCTATCATTTTATTGATGTTGTGGTCACATGGATGATAGATGTTAGTTGATTAGTGTGGTCATATGCACGTGCATCGATTAGTCATGCATGGTAGTTAACTTGTTGTTATATGCATTGCGGTCATATGCATGATGGTTATGGTCATTGTGGCTAAGATCTTGATATTATTGTGTCGTTCTAATCTAGACTAAACTGTGTAGATGTGATAGTCTCCCCTAAGATACTTTGAGGTATGAGTTTGATTATGTCATTTATTTGGTTTATCTAACATGGTATGTTTGCAGGAAATAGAATATCAAGGATGAAGAGCAGAGTAGTGGACTACAGTTCGCATTAATCCCCGTACAGGCCTAATTTGAATTCAGTGGAATGGGAAATGTTGGTTGAGTAGCAAGGAGAAGAGTATTCTATTGATCTAGCTGATATACTAACGAGTCTAAGGGCGGAGATCAGAAGTTGCAAGGAAGACAATGACAATTTGGTTGAGACACCAGAAATACTTTCAAGAGGTCAAGAAAAGCAAGTAGAATTCAATACAATCATCCTTTAGAGCCTTTCATATTTGCAAAAGAAAGCACATATGGTGATCATTCATGGATAGAAGGAGAAGAATGATTGGGCTTATGGTAGCAGATATCTAGAAGGCATAGGCTGGACAAAGATGATAGAGTAAGAGGTGGTAGATATTTTGATACACTTAACAGGAGGGGTAGTGCTTATGGATTTCATTCTAGCTTCAGTTTTGAGTGACATCATCACCATTACTTCCAGCATCCTTATAAGAGGAGTGAGAAGTAGTAATTTCCATAATAGTTCAAGAGAGCCAAGATAACTACCTTCAAGCTCAAATGAAAATCAAACATCTGGTGGGAATGTGTTAAGCATGTTAGAGGCATCATGGATGAGGAGATGATTTGGGATGAATTTTATGTCATAATATGTAAAACCATTGTGGTGATGAACCTGCGATGATCTCGGTGGGCATGTGTTAAGCATGTTAGAGGCATCATGGATGAGGAGATGATTTGGGATGAGTTTTATGTCGTAATATGTAAAACCATTGCGGTGTTGAACCTGTGACGAGGATCATCATAGGAAGGGTTTCCCTTTGTATCAGAGTGCACAATGGATGTGTGGCAAGCCTTAGATCTCTAGTGCGTAGGAGGCGCAGAAAGTTGGGGATGTAGGTCACAACATTCCCTAAATCTAAACAGCAGTGGATAATAAGTAGGAAGGAAAATAATGAAGCATTCATTATTGAGATGGATGGTGGAACCATAGGGAGAGTTTAGGGAAGAGCCTCAATGCATCCTATAAAAAAAGGAGCTCATGCTCTAGAACCAAGAAATAGAGAAAGTCAAAGTGCGTGGAAGCACTTTGGGGTCGAGGACACTACATGGTGTGGATGTGTTTAGTTGTAGAGAAACATGTTGGGTACAACAAGTAACGTAGTTGGTATATTATTATATTTATTATGCATTGACAATTGTGTGTCTATGGCAGTATGATGCAAGGAATTACATGACAAAGGAGACTCCCATGAAATATTGAAGAAGGGTCGAGTTGATATTTTTAATGGAAGATTTGGGAAGCCATAGGTTTGAGTCATGGTGTTTGTTGAAATTTTTGTTCTTTCAATGTTTTGTGATTTATTTGTGTCTATTTAGCGATTTTGATTGTGTTTGTGCATGGCCATACCACTTTGTTTTTCATGTTGTATTGTTGTTTGGTTTTCCTTGTTTTCTTTATCTTGACTTATTTTTATTGCCTTTTATATTTTGAGGGTGTTGGAAATTGGTTAGGGAAGGAGGAAAGTTAATGGAGCTCAAGGAGAGAAAAATGAAACCCAACAGGTAATGTAAGACCCAGATGAAGCCCGGTGCATATATAAGGGCAATTGAAGGAAAGAAAATGATAGTCAGTTGGATTGGTTGCATCCATTGGGGTAAATGGACAATAGTAGGATAGTCATAAGAATGGTAACTAGGAAAGGTAAGGTGAATGGATTTGAGGCATCAAATGCCTTGGTTATGTTGGGAACTGTTTTTCTAGTGCATGTTGTGCACAGATAAAGGAGTTATCTTAACCTTAATCTTATGAACAGTGGTAATTGTGTTATGATCATGATTATGCTAATGTTTATATATATATATATATATGAATTTGATGGTTTGAAAGGGTTGTCACGGATAATTCTTATTGAATAATGATTGTTTATGCAGATGAATTGTATGAAGAGGTTCCTGATTTATGAGAATTAAAGCGGGAAGAGTAGACCTAACATATATATGAGGTTAATATCATGTGGATATGATTTTCTATTATGTGCTTATAACTATACCTATGTTTGTGTTATGGAAAGGCAATGCTGAAGGATACAAAGAAAAATGAAAGCAATGTTATTTTCGACATGCTAGGACAATCATGGATACAGGAAAGAGCCACAGAACCAGGACTTGGGTTGTGGATGCACATAGTAAGGTATGGGAAAGAAACTAGAGGCAAGGTTTCCTGGTAGAGATAATGTGGTCTCTGGGTGTGCAATACCACTATTGTGTATATGTTGTCCATGTTGTGTTGTGTACATGTGGTACTGTGTCATGAGTATTATGTAGTTGTTGTATCATGATATATGTATTTGTCGTACTGTACTGTGCATATGTATATGTGTTTTGTTGTACACTAGGTGTAGGTGTATGTGTGGCATTCTACACTGGGTGCAGATATATGTGTTGTGTTGTACATTGTGCATGTGTATGTGTTGTGAAGGGGATTGGTTCTCGGGTTCAATATGGATATGGGTTGGAACAAATGCTCTAGAGCCCTAGAAAAACTTGGGTTGAGTTACTAATTCCTAGAGCTTGCAGGTTGGGAAAAATGATCTAGAGCCCTAGAAAAAATTGGGTTGAGTTACTAGGTCTTGGAGTCATAAGTTGCGAAAAACACTCTAGAGCCTTGTGGGTTGAGTTACTAGTCCCTAGAATTATCATTGGAACAAACGGTTTGGATCCCTTAGTTAGTTGTGGGTTGAGTTACTAGTTCTTGGAGCCCTGGAGAACTTGGGATGAAACCAATCTTGAGTTGTTGATACTGAGGGTAGAGGAAGTTTAGTCTCTGGATGCCCTTATTGTTGATGTTGAGGGTAGAGGCGGTTTAGTCTTTGGATGCTTTTATTGTTGATATTGAGGGATGAGGAAATATAGTGTCCTAAAATTGGTGTTTCTACTCTTTAGTAATTCCCTCTAGGGATGCCTTTACTTTTACTAATTCATCTCATGGATAATTCTTTCTTATGAAAATAAATACAAACTTCCTATTATAATTGATCCGTTTCTTGGCTTGGCTAGCAATTTCCAAAGATATATTATATTTACCTTGATGTGCACTGATAATCAAGGAATTCACACCCTTGATTAGGTGGTACTAGTCTTTTGGCCTCATGAATATCGCATCCCTCAAATACGCATCAGGAATTCCAACCGCTACACCATATATCAAGTGGTATTATGTCTACCTGTACATCTATCTCTAGTATATTAGTTCATTAACATCCTTGTTTACCCATCCCAATGGAAATGAGTAAGGATGTTCCTGAACTTCTAATCCAATTCCGTTGAAGAAATATTCTACTATGAGGTTGGCTTGTGGACTATAATGAAACAAAGTATCCACCTTTGTCTTCTTGAGCTAGATTTTAATATCGAATAATTTAGTCATGTCCTTCTCTCCCCTAGTATGGAGGTTGTTTAGATTCACATCATTTTTCATTATGGTTGAGATACTATTTTTATCGACATCTAAGATTCTCTCTACTTGGTTTCGAATCCATGGCTAGCATGTTCTACTTCTTGGCATCCTTCTTGTAGTTATTTAGAATCAACTTTACATGCGGCTTCTAACACTTATATTCAATGTTACCATTGATATTATAATGATTACACTAGTTTTTTAGATCATTTCACTAATATGAAGTGGTTGTGGTGTTCTTTTCCTTTCCTTTCCACTTCTTCTTACACTCCTTGGATGCATCTTAGTGGTATTTTTCCTTATAGCCACTTGGTTGTCCTTTGCTCTTGTTCATATTCTCTCAATAGTGTTCCTAGATACAAGCCTTATTAACTATCCTACATTTAAAGATAATTACTTTCCTTAATAAATGACTAGGTAAACCACCCAAATACTTGAGGCTTACATTGAAGTTCTTAAGAGATATCCCCAAAATAATGGCAGTATTTTTATACTTAGTATGTACTCTTTTACACTTGTTCTTGTTTCTGTAGAAAGAAATTCCAATGGATCTATTGGTCCTTTTCATACTTGATAAGGTACTCTTAAACAAATCTCCCTTATTTACTAAGGACCCACCCTCTAGTCGTAGCATCTTTGTGTGACTTTCCCACCAAGTTTAGGCATGGACCTTTAGCTTTATTCATGCAAGTGAAATATTTTCCTCTTTTCCTTATGGACACTAAAATACACTTTTAACTATTGCAACCATTTTCTCAACTTATTAAATTCAATATAAGATTGGTTCTATTTGATGTCCACTTTCATTTCCACTTTAAATAGAGAATGTGCATAAGTGATGGCATTGGAACTTGGTCACTCTTTCTCTAGTTCTTTTTTAGACTCCCTTTTTGGATCTTCATTATCTCTAGTTTCCTTGTTTGATATAACTTTTGAGTTAGACTCTCCACACTCCATGAAGTGTCTAAAATTATTGTCCAAATTATCCATGAGTATGGTAATGTTGTCAGAGATGTTAGTGATTTATGATCTAGCTTTGAAAGTTTCTCTTCCGACTCTTCTTGTGGATTTTCACTCTACTCATTGGCCATTGATAGGGTTTTTAAACTTTACATCAATTACAAGATATTGAAACTTCCCACATAACCCCCAATATTGCATTGATACCAATTTCGATTATAAACTACTATGGGTATTCAAATAAATAGTTTATCACAAAATATCTTAAAATTTTATGCAATGTTTGAATATGCAATGTTTATTATAGATTACAAATTTGATATTACTAGCTTTAACACATAATTATTGGAATAAGTTTAAATTAAAAAGAAAGTAAAAAAAATGATACGCCATCCACACAATGAACATAAGATGTACCTTGGGAAAACCCAATATGGGAGAAACCCAACTAGAAGTTGAGGCCTATGATTAGTTCCTTTCTTCTCAATTATGAAATATAAGTACAAAGAAAGGGAAAATGGAGATGCCATGGAAACTATGGCCAATATGGTTTCTATAGGACCCCCTTCTTGATTTGATCTCCCTCAATATTCCACTCTTAATGTTCTTGTGTCCTAAAGGATAATACTTAGTACAACAAGAATGGAACCCCGACCTTTCCTAGTAACCTAGTATTTAACATATCCTACTAACTATCTAGGGTTAGGTTTAGGTTTTCTAAATGCCTAAAATTCTAGAATATATTAAAATTACACACATGATTAGATCCATATTTATGAGGAATGGAAGTTAAAATGGTACCCACTTAGTATCATGGTGGTTAACAAGAAAGGTTAAATCGTGAGACACATAAATTCTATATACAAACTCTGATTGAGATAATTTTCACATTGCGAGGAAGATCTTGAAGTGTATAAAAATATTAAGAGGTTGAAGCTACACTAGAAAACATTTGACCTCAAAAATGGCCATTTAAGGTCTCAAATAGTCTCTAAAATTTTTTGTTTATGAAATCTCCAAAGAATACCTCACCTAAAAAACGGTTCCTAATAGTCAAGAACTCAAATTTAACCAACCAAAAAGTACCAAAATATAGAACAAATTATATGACGATCCATTTCAGATCAATAATGATAATACAATAAAAAACATAATAAATTTACACTACACATCTCACATAAGATCAACAATAGATGTATAGTAGTAAAAGATATGCATTGTGTATATGAAATATCTACTCTCCATTTAGTGATAGACTCATTGAAATCTATGTGACAAGTCTCCACAACTGAGAGTACACCTATGGTTAATTGAGGTGGTAGATATTTGAACATCATGTGGGCCATATTGTAGTGGCAAGTTCCACAATATCCCAACTTGCATGCAAGAATCCCTAATAAGAGGAACAAAACCTAGGATGAGAGTTAGATTTGCATGCCCTATACTAGGATCTTCATCCTTGCAAGTCCTCTCCATGTGCTTATATATAGGGGTCATTACTTCCAATCCATTTAGTTAATAAATCATGTGGCATGTGTCTCTACAAGTGGATCAAAACATTAGGCAATGAAGGAAGCATTGAATCACCCATTTTGAACCAAAGTTCCTTGAGCTAAGAAGGTTTCCTCATTTTCTAGATGATCATTGAGCCCACTATGTTCCCTACCACATGATAATGGAATATCCTATCCATAAGTTGAGCAAGTTTGGTGATTTGAGGGATGATGGAAGTAAGTTGGTCCTGCCTTTCAAAGTTATCCGATGAACCAAGGTTTTGATGATAACTTTAGAATCTTCAACTGCGATCAATAATTCTATTTTAGAGTCGATTGTTAGAAATAAACATTGAAGGAGCACATAAGCTTTAGCTTGATTGTTGGATGAGACTCAAACTCCCCAAGCGAAGGTTTCTTTTTTATTCTCTTGGGGCTAAAAATGACCCGCTTGCTCTTGTCGCACCATTTTTTCAAAACATATTAACGACATTTAATGCATATAATTTGCATTTAATTCAATTTTTTTCCTTACAAATTTGTGGAAAAGTTAACAAGTGACCTTTGTTCCCAATACCTAATTTAATGTTTAATAGATAATTTAAGAAAAATTGATACAAACAAGATCTAGTCATTTTTACTTGTTCTTTTTTTTTATTATTATTTTGATATCAAGAAATTAACATTTTAATTGTTTTTTTATACCTTTACCTCCCCTTTCTCTATGTAGATATAATAATTGAAAATAAAAAATACATTTTTTAAAGAGGAAGCATCCACATAAAATATACATAGTTTTTACAATTTCTCCATGTACCTTCAATATTGGGTAGAAAAAAGTTTATATATATATATATATATATATATATATATATATATATATATATATAATATAAATCAATGAGTCACCTAAGTTTACCACCTTCTATAGATGAAATAAAAAGATACCAAATAATGGAATTTAAGGTTAAAAAAACTTTATTTTCAAGTTTTTAATTATAAATTAAATTTCAAATTAGGATTTTGAATACCTTGGTTAAAATAATAAAATACTTATATTGTATTTAAATTTTCAATTAAATATTTACAATGTATACAATTATTTTTTTTATTAAAAAGACTTATCAAAATTTTAAGTTCTATATGAAGGTTTTATGTCCTTAACCAAGGTTCAAAATCTAGAATGAGGGCTTAAGGCTTTAATCATTAAAAAAAAAGTGAAATAAATTAGCCTAGATTTATCTTAACCCTTAAATCTATCCAGTGCTAAGAGGGATCAAATATCTCTCTTTAATTTTATTTTTATTTTTTAATTTTAATTGAGTCCACATTAATAATTAATAATTGTAATTAATAATTTATTTTGTAATTTTAATTAATAAACAACAATAACATTATATTATATAAAATTACATAACATAACAAGACATTACAATATCTCTTCCATATTAGATTGAAAAGCATTTACAACCATCACAAAAAAATAATAGATTTTAACCCATAACAAATTTCTAAATTCTTTTCCAAAGGAAAAACCGTAATCTTTCATTATGAAGAAAAATTACATGTAGTAGATGCGAGATGGCATATGAAGTATCTGTAGGTCATATGGACCTTTGTACAATAATAGTTGTAACAAAAGTATAGCCTTGCCATTTCTTGTATCAAAAATTCAGTCTGCATTGTCTCTTTATTAGTAGTTATATAAATATATACATATTGATTGTAACTATGCATTTACTCAAAAATAAAAATATACTTAGGGCCTTTCCACCCTATAGTATTCTTGATCAATATATGGCTTGTGATGATACTGATAAATCTCTAAATCTTGATGTTCATCGATTATCCACAAGCCTCGCGGTAGTAGCGCGCTCTCCTTGGAAATTTTGTCAGCGTCTTCATTGTGTTCCCTGTATATATGTTGACATGCGACTGTATTAAAAACTTCCTTGAGATTGTATACTTCGACCAAAATATTTTGAAGAGATATAGCATGATTTTTTTTTTTTATTGAAACAATTGATGATGATTTGTGAATCTCCAAAAATCTCTATGGAAGTACAGTTATGAGCTAGTGCAAAATGGAGCAGGTGTCTGAGAGTGATAAGCTCAGCATAGTTATTTGTTCCTTCCCCAAGTCCTAATTGGACTTTGAAGAAATTTTGTTTCGAGAGGTATAACAAGAACCCCCCTCTGCTGCCATGTGGTTAAGCAAACGCATCAAAGAAAGCACACAGTTGTGACTTATCAATGCGACCATGTCCTGAGATTTTGCGAGAGTGAGTCTATTCCTCTTCAGTGATATCGTGGTAGATTTCCACTACCTTTGCATAGAGAAGTGGCGAGCAGACAGATCTATTCTTAAAGATAAGGTGATTCCGAGAGAACCATAAGGTCCAACAGATAATTATGGGTACGCATTGTGCTTTTTCTCTGTGGTGAACTATTGTCCAGTTATTCCATGCTTGTTGAATTAAAGAACCCTACCATGCATTGTACATAGAGATTTGTTGTGTAACAGCTTGCCAGAATTAAGTGGCAGATGGACAGAGCAAAAACAAGTGCTCATTTGTTTCAGTTGCTTGTTTGCATAGAATACAACAACTCGAACCATGTATAGATCTGCACATAAGAGCTTCTCTTGTGGGGGTTTTATTACTTAAAACACTCCACATGGAGAGGCAGGCCCGTGGAGGAGTTTTCAATCTCCATAGTTGTTGCCACCATGCAATAGTATGTGTAGGCTTCCAAGCTTGAAGAAGATGGTTATAACCCAGTTTAGAAGTGTATTTCCCATGGTCAGTTGGTATCCATACTAATATGTCAGGGTCTTGATTGAGAGTTACATGCGCTTCAGACAAAGCCCCAAGATATGATTCCCATGTGTGCTACCATTGTACAAGAATGTTTAGCTCATGAGCTGATCACCAACACTAACTGAATATGGTACTGTGCTCATGATTGGCAATATGTCAATTGTCATGATATTCCTGTGAGTGAGATGATGTAATAAGTCCAGCTGCAGAAGGTATCTGTTTCCCCCACCTATCCAAGGATCAATCCCCAATCGAACAGATGAACCATTGTTGATGCGCCATGCCAATCCAACTCTAATGAAAGGCATAGTTTGTAATATTTCTTTCCATATAATGGATATTCCCCAATGGGGCCAGTCTTGTGAATGGACCTAGTCCAAAGTTTGCTACGGCCAAACGTATTTATGGTATGTCACAGTTGTCCATAGGTTCTTTGCAGTGAGAAGAGACCAGATCATCTTGGCTGTGAGAGCTTGGGAAAATATAGGCAGATCTTTTAACCCCCACCCCCCCATTTCTTTGGATGGGCAATGTTCTTCCAGCTTACCCAAGCAAATGTTTTACCTTCCTTACAGCCATTCCATATATATTGGTATCATATTTGTTGAATACGACTGAGAATTCCCCTAGGGATCCAGGCAAGAGACATCTAATATACTTAGGTGGCTTCCAGAACAGATTTTATCAGGACAAGTCTCCCTGCTCTTGAAAGTAATCTATGGTTCCAAATTTTCAACCTCTTCTCAAGTTTAATCACTAACCAGATCCAGTCAACAATCCGATAGCTGTGGGGTTTTATTCGGAAACCCAAGTATTTGAGACCATCCAAGAGGTTGTGTGGTTGATAATGAAAGTATAGATGGGTTTCTTTGTCCTCCTAAGGGGTAGCATGAGTCAAAGTAATCATAGATTTTGTCTGGTTTGCAACGATGCATATAGCTTTTTCAAAGAGGGTTAGAATACCATGGAAGGAGGCCAAGTCCCTGATGTTGCCATCCAGGAATATCAAGACATTGTCTACAAATAATAGGTGTGTGAGGTGGCATAGCTCGTTCATTCTCAGTCCTTTGAGTATGCCCTCCCTTTTTGCAGAGGAAATGATCCTACTGAGACCTTCCATCACTAAAAGGAATAGAAGAGGAGACAATGGACACCCCTGCCGCAGTCCTTGTTCAGCATGAAAGAATTGGGATGTCGAGCCATTAATCAGAATATTGAAGGAGACTATGTTTATGCAGCAGATAATCTAGTTTGTGAATGCTAAAGGTAACCCTAAGTGAATCAAGATCATCTTGATGAAAAGCTAGTTTACCTGGTCAAAGGCCTTAGTGAGATCAATCTTGAGAATTATGCTTTTGAGATTCTTGGATTTTATAGAGTGAATGACTTCCTTGGTTGTGCCTATGGCTTCATGAATCTGCTTATTGTGGAGGAATGCAAATTGCTCAGGGGAGATATGGTGGGATAATATGGGACGAAGCCGATTTGCTATGAGCTTAGCAATGATTTTGTGTAAGGTATTGTAGAGTGAGATGGGACGGAAATCATTGAAGGATGTAGGTGAGTCAGATTTCAGAATGAGAGCAATGAAGGTGGTGTTGATGGCCTCATACATTCTTCTGGTAGTCCTACACTCTTCAACAACATTGAGAAAGTCATTCCCAATGAGGTCAAAAAATGCTAAGTAAAATTCAATAGGCCAACCATTCGGACTAGGGCTTTTATCTTTTTGGAACCATTTTAGTGTCCCTTCAAGTTCATCTCTGGTGATTGGAGAAGTAATCTCATTAGCCATATCCTGATCAACAAATCTTGGAAAATGCCTTGCTACTCGAATGATCTCAGCAAGGTTTGTAACTAGAGGTTCCTTGAATAGTTGTTGGAAGTGTAATATGCCCAACTGTGAGAGCTGGTGGAAGGTTTTTGCTATACCTCCATCAGGGATGGGCAGTTGCCAAATAGTATTGGAGGCTTTCCTTCCCTTAGCAAAGTTGTGGAAGTACCTAGTGTTCTCATCCCCAGCTTTGAGCTATATTTCATGGCTCTTGAGTCTCCAATTTTCCTCACATTCCTTCAAGATTTTTTCTCTTTTATTTTCCAGTTCAATCAGGTTTGATTTGGGTTCAGCACTTAAGAAGCCCCTATTGTTCTCATCATTTAGGTTCGCCAAGGCTGATTCCACAGAGGAGAGGATATGGTTATCCTTCTGTTGTTTTTCCTTAGCCCACTTGATAGTGAGCTTCTTGAGCTAAATAAGATTTTAACAAAATCCCTCAGCCCATGTATGGAACTCTGAGGGAGGGTTTTGAGTCCAGTGGTTGGTGACTATCTCGATGAAAGAGGGGTCCTGAACCCAGACAGAGTTGAATTCGAATGGGGCCTTGGGCTTGATAGGCGGACCAGATATTTCCAGATAGATAGATGAGTGGTCAGATATGCCTCCTGACCTAACCCACTACCTATAATGAGATAAATGTTGAATCAATTGATTCTTAATGACAAAACGATCCAGTATTTTGGCGAGGGCGGCCTCCCCAACACTTCTATTCCTCCAAGTAGGCAGTGGCCTGTTCATAGGAACATCTGTAGGATGGGCCTGTTCAAGGATATTTTCCATGGTATCAAAGAGTGGATCAATATGTGCCGATGATCCCTAGGACTCACTGTATCCAATAGAAAAGTTGAGGTCCCCTCCCAAGATGAAGTTGTTAAATGTGGATAGGGAGAGATTGAGGAGGTGATTCTAGAAGGCCTCCCACCCTTGGCACGACCCATATACATTCATAACACGAAACTCCATTCCCAACTCCACAGAGAAAATATCAATACCAACATACCCCTTCCCTCCCCAAGTCAATTTGGGGTTTATAGTATGGGGGTTGAATCCCAATCCCAGACCACCAAATCGACCCATAGCATCAAGGGCAATGAACTCCCACCCCGGGGAAATATTCTGCAGAACTCTTGTAGTGAGTTGAGCTTCCCCCAAGTTTTCTTGTAATAGGATTAAATCAACTGGTTTAGCAGTAAAAAGTTTTCGGAGGGCTAGTTTTTTGGGAGACCTCGCCAAAACCCTGTAGTTAAAGGAGAGGCATTTCATGGGGGAACCATATCAAGGTTTTTATTTGCTCTAAGAACCCAGTCTAATGAGGATTGTCTTCTCGAGATCACCTTAGCTCCTACTCGAAGAATAGCATGCGTGATGTATGATTTGCACCCCTGAAGGGGTTTAATGGAAGATGTGGGGAGAGTTAGGCCAAGGCTAGATATCAATAGATGTGAGTCCCCAATGGAAGTTCACGATTGACGTTAATATGGATGAGGGGGTGCCAAGGGAGACGAAGGTAGAGAGGAAGATTGCTCTGGGTGGGTAATAGTGGAGGTGGTGGAATCTACCAAATGGTGGGGGAGAAGTGAGCATGTGATGGAGGCAGGGGGTTTGAACAATGCATAGGCAATACATTATGCATATGAATATGCATATACAGAAGATAGAATAGGGGAAGAGGGAAGAGGAATACCTGCTGAACGAGCTGCTTCAACAGTTGCCCTGGCTCGAGTTAGAAGAGGGGATGGAGGTCTTGAAGGTGTTCCTGAGTCACACTGAAACAACTTGGATGGGGTTGCCTTCCGGGGTGGATCTGGAGCAGCCATGGGGTGCTTCTTGATGATGACAGGGGTTCCTTTATCGTTGCCAACTTCTTGTCTTGTTGCTGCTTCCTAGGATTTCAAGATCAGAGGGCATTCCTTGAACAGATGCCCAACCTTGTGACACCTTGGGCATCTAAATGGCACAACCTCATAATCTAAGATCTGAATCCTAGTGAAATTTTGCCATTGTAGAGTTATCTTTTCTTCCAAGCCCTCCCGAGTGTCCAGATGCACTAGAATGCAGGCTCGGGTTCGGTTTCTGGATTGGACGATGGATTTTTCATAGTCCAGAAAAGTGCCAAGGGTATTCCCTATCTTTACGGACACCTCTTCTAACCAGTACTGTAGAGGTAATCCTGGAAACCACACCCAAAGAGGCCCTACTCCAATCTGCTCTCTTTCTGGATCAAAAATAGGGCTCCATCTTTTGAGAAAAACCAGCACCATCTCTTTATGCCAAAAACGAGCTAGATCTAGGTTCGTGTATTCTTCAAGGGCAAAGTGTAATGCAAACCACCCATGAGGTAGTGTCTGAACCTCCGAAAGTTGTAGAAAGATCTATCCCCAAATCTCTTTTACCCATTGCCCTAAACATTTCGCTGTGTAGGTTCTGTCATGAACCCTCCCCACCAACACTTTGCTTGCTCTATCAGCGACATCCCCCATAGTGAGACCTTCGCCGAACTTAATGGTGAAATCCTTGCTAGATGTCTTGACACACTTAGATTTCTTCTTCCCTGTCTGCGGCGCAATGGGATGATCTTGCAAAGGGTCCGAGGGATTTTTTGATGCCGAGAGAGGTTCCGCGGACCTAACCTGGATTACTAGGGTGTTGAAACAACCTAATGGATGAGTAGGGTCCTGAGTTTTTTCACCAAATCCAGGGTGTTCAGGGGATAAACGAGTCTGTGCAGTCGCTTCAGATGCATGGCCTGGGCAGGTGAGTAGGTTCTGGGAGAAACAAAGGTCTGCGGGGGGTGCGGGATTGAACATGGGAGATGAACAGGAAGCTAGCAAGTTAAGGGTGCTAGGAGACAAAGGCAGGTAGTCGAGAGCTGGCGAGTTGATAGAGGGGGAACCAGTGCAAAATGTGGAGTCCTTATGCCCGGGAAGGGAGACAACTAGTACCAGAATCGAGCTGGATGGTGTAGATGAAATGGCAACTGTTTTAGGGTTAGGGTTGCAAAAAACAGCCTGTTCTGAGTAGGGATCCGGCGAGTAGTACACAACATCAAGCTCCATGCCCTCCATGCTAACCGTTGCTGTCGACAATTAGATAGGATGTGCAGGCGAGGAACGACGAGTTGTAGATTGAAGGAACAAACACTACGAAAGTTGTCTATAGTTAACCATGGTCGATGATGCGGCTAGGGTAAACACAGGTTGGGCAGCAACGCTCCATCTTCGTGTGATTTTTTTCGAGATAAACATCAATCAGAGCTCGTCCACAAATTTCTAAATTCTTAAAAAAAACATAACCTATAATATATAAAATGATAATATATATTTCAAAAAAGCTATATCTATAATATATAAATACAATTTAAATGGCTAAGAATTAAAATAAATTCAACCTATACTTAAAAACAAATCTACATCAATTCTATATCAATTCTTAGATATCAATATGTCGACATTACAGGGGAGAATTTAGTATGTAATCTTCATTCCATATAATTTCAATTTATCCATTTTGAAAACATTGTTAATGATATAGAAGTGTTTTATGCATTTTTGAGTTCAAGTTTAATGATGGCAATGTCATATGTTTGTAGTGTCTCAAACAATGTTAACGACTTGTTAATGTGGTTAAGCTGTTATGTCTTGTTATTATCGTCTATTTTGCACTTATAATTATAAGCAACATTAGATTATATACTATCGATTTTTTTTTTTTAAGTATACAGGGAAATTATGGAATTATTAAATAAGATTATAAGATAAATATAAAAAGAATATAAAATAATAATTAAATTGTTTTAGGGCAGGTTTAATTGGTGATCCAAGTAATGTGAAATCTATGAAATTTAGAAAAATTAGGAGATTTAAGGTTCAAATCCCCCATTGTGACAGACTCTATACCCCAAAAGTTTATTAGTAAGTTACATGCAAGGTTCAAATCCCCCATTTTTGAAACTAAGAGATTTAAGGTTCAAATATGGTTTACTGAGAAGAGGACAGAGTCTTCACCCCAAAGGTTTACTAGTAAGTTCAAAGGTTTAGTAGTAAGTTAAGTGTGATTTTTTTTTTTTTTAATAGAAAGGAAGATCAAATACATTAAACAAAGTATCTAGAGCTAGAGGTGAAGAGCAACAACTCCAACAAGTTGTTTTTTCACCAATTCCCAGTGCTACATGACCCTTGGGATGACTTGTAAAACCTCTTTAGATGACTTGCAAAGCTTCTTTGGACTGACTACATGCAAGAGAGTTGAGTTCTCTGTAAATATGATTGCAAGAAAACCACTCCAACTTGTTCATAACTTGTTTTCTTCGTTACAAAATATATGTTAGGTGAGAAGCCAATATCACAACCCGACCACATACCTAGTCTACAACAAGTTTTGAATATCCCATTATCTGCATTCATTTAAATCTTTTTGATCTACCACATAAACAAACACCCAAAGTGCTGAAAATTCTACTCTCATATTGGTCTCATATCCAAAAACATACTTAATATAATATATAATTAAATATAACATAAAATAGTAAATATTAATAAAATATGGTTAAAAGTCAATATCATAGACTGACTCATCATCCTTATTTAAGGAAAACCACATCACCAGGAATAACCCATTCGTAATGGGCAAACTTTCAAACCTGCCAATGCCTTTTCAAACCTGCCAATGCCTCTATGTCTTAGGCCGTCAACCTATTTCAGTGAGTCCGAGAAATACACCTGTTAACCAAAAGAAAATACTTTTAGAACATACTCCAAGACGATCAAAATTCATTTTTTACTTATAATATATTTTTAAAATAATATATATATGAATTAATAACAATGAGATGCACATAATAACCCTGATAAATAAAAATAAGAATTCATAAATTCTATTGTACATTTATAAACACTTAAATAACAAAGGTGACCATGATATGGTACTCATCTATGCAAATGTGGAGATCATTTATGTACCAATATAGATGCTTCCCTTAACTCATAGGGAACTATGAAAACTAAGGACAATTGTCATGTTATTAGAAGTACATGGTTATCTGTCGAAATGTCAGCTATAGAGTTGGGAGCAACACACTCATCAACAAATAGCAGATTGGAAGCCTGGACGAAACTGTTAATAACTTCATTCATAACAACATGGCCACGTGCAAACAGTTAGAGCTAGTTAGTCAATAGATGGGTACAAGTGTCAACTTCTTTTCTGCCACCTGTTCGAGACCAACTGCCCACTTTTCCTTCAAAAGTTTTGTAGCTTTTTCTCTTCAATAGCATTAGCAGTGGAATAGAGAGAACGAAACCAGCAGCGCACAAATCGGATCGCAATACGGTAGGAGACAACAACTGAGCCTTTCAATTCTCCACAACAACAAAATGCTCTCTGCATCCACACTGATATGATCTCCCGCATTGAGTTCAATTATTGGGCACAATGGATAGTTCTATTTCATTAGCTTAATTTCCATCTCCTATGTATACATTGTTACCATAATGCTTGAATCGTTGGATGTGCAAAAGAGTAAGAGTTATTGGCAGAAATTTTTGGCGAGAAATGCATATGTCAGGCCATATAATTCAGCTCCTAAAGGAAATACTACCAAAGGCTCCTCCTTCAGGCAGTAAGGAACCAAGCTTAAAATTATCTGGGTTTTTATGGCGATCTAGTTCTGTTTCAAATATCTACAGATGATTATAATTATAATATGAGACGATGTATTTTGCAGGGAATATTCGAGATTGTTGAAGCCAGAGCTTTTCCCAATATACACACTGTTTGGGATGACGGTGCTGGCAGTTTTTCTGGCCACCCATACCATGAAACAGAAGCTGATGCATTCCCCGAGCGTCATTGTAGAAAAGAAGAAAAGGAGGGATATTCCTGAAGTAAAAGATCCAGAATCTGTTGTTAAGAACTCTGAGAATTTTGCCAACAGAGCTTCATGAGGAGAGTGGGACAAACTACATCAAAGGACACGGAGCTTCAGAAAGCCATGCATTGAGTGGGTCATTGAATTAAGGCTTCTGGTTACCTTACGTTAGGCTTGCTATGGAAATAAAAACGATAAAAGACATTTTATGTGGGTATTGAATTAAGGCTTTCTGGTTACCTCAGGCTTGTTATGGAAATAGAAATGATAAAACATGTTTTATGTGGAAGTATACATATACTGTGCCCTTTACAACTTAATTTAAAATGGGAATGGCTCATATAACTGTAAATTATTTAATAATTTTCAATCGTTTGTGCATAATTTATGGTTGTTGCTTTAGGGTTATGAGCTGCATTACATATAGTAACAACAATATCTAATTTACAGAGATCCAAAGACTTTTAAGTATCACAGTCAAATGCTTCATCAAAGAGTTTTAAGTATCACAGTCAAATGCTTCATAAAAAATAAGGATGTAGTTTGTTGCAACTTAACAAGTTGCAATAAGATTGCAAGACCAGCACTCTTACAACCAGAGAATTCAAAGTACTACGTGGACTTGAAACGAATTCAGCATTATGGTGTCCCCTTCCTAACTCGTGGTTATTAAAGAAGTTATATATATAAACGTGGCAAGTTACATATACACTTGGCTACAGCTCTAGTGTCCATGCCACCCTTCCCATAAATTACCTTTCCCAACTATTACAATCCAATTATTAGAATCCATTTCAGTGTAAGAGGCTTTGGGTGCCCTATTTTTTTAGGACTCGCAAAAATTGCCACACAAATGTGGCACCTTTCCCAATTAGTAGAATCCATTTCAGAATAAGACGCGTTGGGTGTCATACGTTTTACAACTTAAAAGAAAGCTGGTTTCGTTAACATACAAATTTATAAAATAAAAAAATAATTGGAGTACCCATTTTTTTCCTAAGATGTTGTTATGGGTGTCATATCTTTTACAACTTAAAAGAAAGCTGGTTTCGTTAACATACAAATAAATAAAAGAAAGCTGGTTTCGTTAAAATACAAATAAATAAAAGAAAGCTGGTTGCTAGTGTGTGGTGTGTTTGATAATGCTATATTTTTTCAAATTAGTGTCGTTTGATAATACCATATTTTTACAAATTAGGTGTGTTTGATAAAGTTATATTTTTACAAATTTATTAAAATTATAAAAAAATAAAAAAAACAATGCTATATTTTTACAAGTTAGGTGTGTTTGATAAAGTTATATCTTTACAAATTAAAATTATACAAAAAAAATAATGCCATATTTTTACAAATTAAAATTATACGAAAAAAAGAGTGAAATAAAAACTCACCGATCATGATTTGACATACAAGATCACGATTTGACATAATATAAGACTTAGGAAATCTCGATTTGACATAATGACATAATATAAGAGTCACGAAATATTTTCAGGGGAAAATTTAGTTGAATTTGACATAAAATATGATCGATTTGACCTAATATAAGACTTGGGAAATCTTTTTAGGAAAAAATTTAGTTGAATTTCACATAAAATATGATTTTAACCTTATATAAGACTTACGAAATCTTTAGTTGAATTTGACCTAAGATATGGATTTTGACATAATATAAGAGTTAGGAAATCTTTTTACGGGAAAATTTAGTTGAATTTGACATAAAATATGATCCAGGAAATCGGAAAACAGATCTAGGAAATCGGGAAAACAGATCTAGCAAATATTTTTACGGGAAAATTTAGTTGAATTTGACATAAAATATGATTCAGGAAATCCTTCTTTGGCCGGGAAAATTTAGTTGAATTTAACATAAAATATGATTCAGGAAATCCTTTTTTGGGCAAACAGATCTAGGAAATCCTTTTTGGGGGAAAACAAATCTAGGAAATCGGGAAAACAGATCTAAGAAAAGGTTTCTTAGGGAAAACTAAACCTAGACCTAGATTTCTTAAGGTAAATTTAGTTGCTTGCTCTTTCTCTAGTTGAATTTGGGGAAAATCTAGCTAAAAAGCTATGATCTAAGAATTTTGGGGAAAATCTAGCTAAAAAGTTATGATCTAAGAATGGGAAAACAGATCTAAGAAAAACAGATCTAAGAAAAGATTTCTTAAGGAAAGCCAAACCTAGATTTTTTAAGGTAAACTTAGTTGCTTGCTCTTTCTCTAGTTGAATTTGGGAAAATCTAGCTAAAAAGCTATGCTAAGAATTTTGGGGAAAATCTAACTAAAAGCTATGATCTAAGACTTTTTTTTAGGGAAAACAGATCTAAGAAATCTTTTTTTTTTGGGAAAACCTGGATTTCTTAGGGTAAACATAGCTTCTTTGCCCTTTTCCCCTTGATAGAAAACTTAGTTGAATTTGGCATAAAATATGATTTAGGAAATCCTAATTTTTTTGGGAAAATCTAGCTAAAAAGCTACGATATAAGAATTTTTTTTTGGGGGGAAACCTACCTGGGAGGAATTCTTTTTAGAGGAAACATATTTAAGAAACCTTTTCTTAGGGAAAACCTAGATTTCTTAGAGTAAACTTAGCTGCTTTGCTCTTTTTTTGTTAATAGAAAATTTAGTTGAATTTGACATAAAATATGATTTAGGAAATCCTAAATTTTTTTGGAAAAAATCTAGCTAAAAAGCTATGATCTAAGAATTTTTTTTAGGGGAAACCTAGCTGAAAGGTGAGACTGTTTTATTCTTTTTTTTTAATAGATGGGCTACTACATTGCACGAATTCTCTCTGTGCTCCTGGTTCTATCCCTTAGATACTTTTACTAAAAACAAATGCACTTGAAGCAAAGGAATCCCTTTTCTTTCTAATGGCCAGGTTATAACACATCCTGTAGTTAGGTTTGACTACCTCAACTTTTAACAAGAGATACAATATGGACTCTTTTAGTGTATTCTTTATCAACTCTTTTAGTGTATTCTTCATCATAATCACGTGGCTTGCCCCTTTTCCATGAATAGAGGGGGTTGATTCAAATTATGGTGGTGAAAGTAGGAATGACAACTTTTGCATACAGACTTTGATGGATGATTGATGCATTCTTGTGCCATTAGAAATGTTTGTGTGTTGAATATGAAATAAAGGTGCAGTGCTAAAGCAACAAAGTTCTAGCCCAAAAAATATGGTTTGATACCTCAAAATGCTTTTGGAAGGTTTCAGACCCTAATTTGTAAAAATTGTCTTATAAACTGATTCCTCCATTTTTTCTACTCTAAAAACATTGAAATAAATGCCAAACAATATAATGACATTGAAATAAATGCCAAACAATATAATGATATGGTCTAGATCAATTTTTATTTTCTTTTAATTCAAATATTTGACCCAATTTTCTTTTTTAAAGTTTTTCATTCCTTACCTATATAATACAATAAATACATCTATTCTCTCAAATAATTATATGAATATTATATTTCATTTATTTGATCAAATTTCACGTTTCATAGCGCAACAGCAACGTTTGATAACTTTCATTGGTCATTTGATGATGTGTACCAAAAGCACAAGTAAAATGACTAGACATATTTTCCCTGCCCATGGAGAGAGTTCCATAACCTTTTAGGAACACTCCTAGCACAAATATGGGTCTCAGAATATCGAAATACAATTTCAAGACCTTTCAGGAACCGTGTTGTTCAACTGCAATCACAAATTTGAGCCACATAATATCTAAATACATTTTCAAGATTCTATTGACAAGTATGTATTTGCATCTTGTGTATCCTTATCTTCCTTGACATGGAGAAATCAGCGAATTGTTCCAAAATGTTTGAGATAACAATCATGTCAATTGCATCCTATGTAGCATGAGAAAATATTTCCATGCTATCTTTGCAAATCTTAGCAATAGCATGAATGAATCCCTTAATACATCCTCGTCAAAAAGGACAATACTCACATGTGGATGGCCTTAGGATTAATAATAGTATCTCCCATTGCCTCGAGCGGAAATAGAACTATGAATTTTTTGTAAGGCCACTTACGAGATCCAATGTGTAAAACTATCTAGAATTCTATTTTAGAACAGCTTTGTCATGTTTGGATCTTTACCTGAAATGTTGTAGGGCTATCAATTGGCTCCATGGATTTGGATAAAGTATTCCATAATCATAAAATCCCTTGCCTCTTTATCATGCACCTCTTTGGCATATTGAATCATGTGAACAAGCCCAGGTTGGCAAGAGATGGGCTAATTTCACAGGATAACCTCTTTAACATATTGAATCATGTGATCAAGCTTGAATCAGGTGAACAAGCCTATATTGACAAGAGATAGGTTAATTTCACAGTAATTTTGAAAAATGTTTGATACCATGTTCTTATGACTTTATTTCATTGAAATGGTGATTTCCATCAAAAAGGGGCAAGGGTATATAAATCATCGCTCGCTAAGTACATTCCTGTTAGAAGCTTAACCAACAAAGAAAGCTTACATAACTAGATGTGGCTGAACATCTTTTTCAAATCCGTGAAGATTTTGCATTGCTAAACTTCTATTTCAGATCCGAGAAGATTTTGTTTATCTATCGTAGCAATTATCTAGTTTTTTGGATTGATTTTTTAACAAATTTGATTTAACACTCATGTTTCTATTTGTAATGAGAATAATTTAATAATTTAACATGATATAATAAATCACCTATCATTGGTTTCCTTTCCACTTATACAGTTCTTAATGTTTGTGTAATGAGGATAATTTGATAATTTAACATAGTCATAAAAAAGCCCATCTTTCATTTCTTTGAACTGTACGGTTCTAAATGTTATAAGAAATTATTTGTTTTGGTATTAATTTGTAATAGTGTAAATAATGGTTTTGATATTAAGTAATTTCATTATTACAAAAAAATATGATTTAAATTATTAATGATGATGAATAAGTCAAATGGATGCAAAGTTTAGATACGACTTTTTTTATAATGAAATTAAGTTTTAGGGTCCGTATTTAATTAGGAACTAGGGATTAGCAACGTATTCCATAATACATTTTCAAATATATAAATGATATAACAAATTCACCATAAATATAAGTTTATTATTCCAAACATAAGAATCTCCTAGATGGAGGTCATTTATTCGAAACATAAGAATCTCCTAGATGGAGGTCTTCTGTTAAGGAAGACAATCACAAGGATTAATATTTTAGGCATTTAATCTCACGCTTTTGATACCATAAGCATTGATAAAATACGATAATCAAAATTCATCAACATTATTATAAAATTTTAAAAGCGATTGTCTATTTTACAATCTATTTGTTTATATGATAGTCTATTTGTCTTATCATTCATATATGTTCTCATAACCTTATAAGACAATCACTACACTTGAGATCAAAACATGACATAAGCCATGATGTGATAGAGATAAACTCCATACAACCTTCTTAAAGGTCATTCACATTAGACACTAAGATATTTTTATATGGCAAACACAAATTAGAAGGGGTACAAGGAATGACTAGTACATTTCTTCAAGGTGGTGATTGTAATTAAGAAAGAGGTGCTAAATCTATTAAAACAAATCTTTAATCATCATTACCGTATCATACTTAAATGTTACTTTATAAGTCCCACCCTTAAAACCCTCAAATTTATAAAAAAAGAGACCAAAAAAGTCCCTTACAATAAATGCTTATAGGTCCTATGAGGAAAAATAACACATATAAGGGTATTTTCATGAGTTTCCCATGGACAAATAGTTAGTAGCTCTCTACATTCTCTCACAAAAGTAGTAACTCAAATATTTCAATATTCAATTTACAAGATTGTAGGAAGTTTTATAAGGAAAACCACTATATGAGGAATAGTTAAGTTAAGGATTATATGGAAATGAATCTTTATAAATATTAAAGGAGTATATGTCAAAAAATACAATCATAAATTTAAAAAATCTATTAAGAAAAATGGCTTGCACCTATAAGGAAAAAAATTTCTATACTTCTAATTTTTAAGTGGAAATAATTTAAAAATTAAATAGATGGTTAATTGGGGGCCATATATTCAAAATAATCAATCTTGTATGGAAAAAGGATTCATTCCCTCAAATAGTCATTTTGTGTAACACTTAGCATGTATACATTGCCAATGCATTTCCACACTTAATTTACAAACTAATTTATTACAACAACAACCATTTTACTCATCAATATCTACAAGATTTTCATAACAAATTCTTAGGCTCCTATCTTCCCATTCAAATTTCATCTTTTCCAAGAATGAAAGTGTGTGAGAGAAGAGACTCTCCCTATTATGTTCTTTATTCCATGAAAGAATGAGTTGGTTGCTTCAAGACAAGAAATAACTACTCGAGTGTTGGAATTTGCTAAGTTTTTCATTTTCATATTTCCCCTTCAGCTACTGAGATCCTAGTCTAATTGTTATAACAATAGAAAGAATAAATAATTATGACAATAACATAGAAGGTAGGATGTAGTAAGGTCATGAGACATAGGCCAACCCAATAATCCCATCTAGTGGAATCACAACCCCCTAGGTTCTCTTCCACTAACCTTTGACCATTATTTCTAATTTTTAAGCACAATTATAAAAAACATGCCTACACGTTCACTAGTTAGGCCTTATCCTTTAGCTTTGCTTTATGAATTTACACAAGACATGTTTATATTTTTTCACATGGAATCATTTAAATAACTTGATTCTTGCCATTACAACATTTATTTTCACTTAGCACATAATGGAGTCCCATACAATCGAGGGTTCAAAACCTAGGATATTATCACATGGGTTATGACAAGAGTAGTGATAGGTAGCTTGCATCATAGGCACCCTTAAAGGAACAGAGACTCCCTTACATGAAAATTTCCTTAGGGCCCAATAGAGTGATACCATCAAATGTGACACTTGATCAATTTTGCAAAATTACTTTGAAGTCCTTAATTTGATACATCTAGAAGAAGAAACTAAAGCCCTACAAAATATTATTCTAGAAACTTAAGTGAATGTTGTTGAAATATGTTAGACAATCCATATTCAATCGATTAATATCATTACTCCTACTAAATAAATTGCGATTTAAAGTTGCTCCCTTTATAGGAGTAATTTGAGGGTTTTGCCCCTCACTCAACCCTACCCCCTTGAATTATTAAATCCCCTTATTTTGAGGCATGCACTAGATCCATGGTACTTGAAACACCCTCAATAAATGTAACATCATTCAACCTCATTCCATGTGTTCCCAATATAGTCCAGACCTGCAACATGGCTCAACACATGTTAAAAGGTGATGAAATAAAGGAATCAAGGTATTGAAATGACCCGTGATGGAAGAAAAATAAAGTAAGAAATAAGAAAAATTGAAGAAGTGAATCATGGTAAGGCATTATGGGATTAATCTACACCAAAATTCCTTCTAAAATGGGGGTAAAACTTTCTCAACCGAAGAAATAAAGTACAACACATAGAACTATAGGGAACATGTTGAAGAAGAAACATTAATTATGTGTTTGAACCTTGATAAAAGATGAAATACAAATGGTTGTCATTCTACATGAAACTAAGATAGAAGATAATAATTTTCAAAACATGTATAATAGTCTAATTAAACATAACAAAGATATTTTTGTTAGTTCTCAATGAGCATTAGGAGGATTTTATACTCTTTGGCATCCAAGAGAGATAGAAATAATAATTTTAATTAAGTGATTCCAACATCAACCTTTTACTCTCTCACTAGATAAATCATTGTGGAACTATTTACAATTCTTTAACATTTATGCCCCAACAACTATTAGGTAAAGAAATAATTATGTGAGTCCCTTATATCATTTGGAGACTTTCTTCCCATTGAAACAAAAATATCACCTGTTGACGTGAATCATGTTTTGAGTTTGACTAAGAAAAGAGGGAGTTCCTATACTCAAGACCCTTGCTAAGAGGCTATGGATTATAATTTTTTTTAATGGGCTATGATAAAACCTCACCCTTGGAGGGGTAAATATACTTGGAGCAACAAGTGGTTTGGTTTTGGACATATTATATAATTTTTAGATTCAGATCTCCTTTCTCCCAAATAAAGATTGAATAAAAATCATTTCCTCTAATAAATGAAGTCATAATATAGTATCTTTGTCAATAAAGAAGGATGAATATTATGATCCAATTCCATTAAAATTTAATCCTCTTTACTTGAATCATTAAGCCATATGGTACATTAGTTAACTTGCTAAGGGGACTTACATTATGGAATCACCCTTCTTTGTTTAGGGACACATGATCCTTTCTTTGAGAACATAAGACCTAAGAAAGAAAGAATTGGTTGAGGGAATGGCCTAAGGCTACCTTCATTCAACTATCAAACCTTTAGAGGAGTGATAATTAGACTTACCAACCTCTATTGCATCATGGAATTTGAAGATTTCACAAAGCTATTTAGGCTAGGGAAAATGAGGTTGCAAGGAGCTCTAAATATTCCTATAGAGACGAGGAAGTATGTTGGTAGATGAAATATTATACTCTAAGGATGAAAGTAGGGGACATGAATACCAAGTAATTTAATAAAAAGGAAAATTCTTAGAGAATCATAATTATGTGCCTAAAATGGTTCTTTCTAATGACAATAGAGTCTCTCAATTTTGTAAGATTTTGGAAGTTTCTCACAACCATTTTAGATATGTTTATGCTGAGTCCTCCCTAAAATTTCAAGATGGAAAACATGATGGATGTCAATCCAAAAATAATGATATTTTATGGGAATTATTGATATATCATGAAAATGGTAACTAAATATGACATTAAATATTCTTTATGGTCAATGGCGACTAATAAAGAAATATGGGAAAATGGGTTTGTAACTCACTTTTATTGAACATTTGGCACATCATCAGAGGACATTTTCATGAAATTTGTGAAGGAAACTAGAGAAAATTCAAGTTGGAGGATATGATAAACTCTTTATTTGTTGATATTATTCCTAAAGAGGGAAATCCCACCTTCTTTAGTAGGCTCCACCCCATATTTTTTCTAATGTCATGTATAAGTTCTTACCAAAAATATTTCTACTTATAGCATCCATTTATTAGTCTAGATTATCTCAACTAAGTAAGGTGGTTACATTTAAGGTATATATATGATTTTCATCATCAACCTAATTTAGGAAGTGATCCATCTAATAAACAATCACTAGAGAAATAAAAAGTTGATAAAGATGGAGACAAACAATTCTTTTGATTAAATTTGACATGGTTTCCTATTAGAGGTGTTGGTGAGATTTGGGTTCTTATCAGAATTCATCCATTGGATGAAGGTTATCATCATCCTAGTTTAGGAAGCATATCACTTTGGTAAACATTCATTAGAGAAAGTAATATTGATAAAGTTGGATATAGGAAATTCCTTTGATTGAATATGATATAATTTATTATTGGAAGTGTTGATGAGATTTTCATTATCATAAGTATTCATCTTTTGGATTAAGGTTACCATCATCTTGGTTTAGAAAGTGATCCACTCTAGTAAAAAACAATTGAGAGAGATATTGATAAATATGGATATAGATAACATCTTCGATTGAATATGACATAGTTTCTTCTTGGAAATGTTGGTGATATTTGTATTTTCATAAGAATCCATTCCTTTGATTAGGGTTTTGTATTGGTATTACATGGATAAATGGTCTTGCTAATGGTAGATGCACGTCCTTCTTTTGAAGTAAGAAGGGAGTAAAGAAAAGTTTCCAAATATTCCCCTCTTTGTACATAGAAATGGAAAAATATTTGAGGAGCACCTTAAATAAATGTAGATATATCTTACATCCTCCCTAGATACACACCACAAAAGGTGCCAAACTAGTCAATCACACAAAGTTCACCATTGATACATTTCTCATTCAAAAATTCCTTGGTCATTATAGTTAGATGTTTCATACTAATAATAAAATCCTTTCAGAGATCTTGGGGGATTTTGGTTATCACAACGAAAAGTAAAGTTTTTGGATGGAATACTTAGGTGGGAATTTTTGAAATCATGGAAAAATTGAGACTTTTCTCTTGAGCTCTAGTGGTGAAATTTCAAATGCATCAATATTCTAACTACTTGAAAGCATTGTAACATAATTGATTATAGTCTATTTCTTTAGAAAATCAATGCCAACATGACAATATGAGGTGATGAAAGGTTGGAATGTTATGGTCAATTAGTTTTTATCAAATACATGATTTTATTCCCTTTGTGTGCATACATGTGCTTGAAAATGTGTGCACTTGTGGGTATTGCAGACTATTATAAAAGTAATAAAGGTGTTTATACCATGGCATTCAGGAAACTAGAATAACACAAATTTTTAAATTAGTAAACTAAATTTTAGTTGTAAAGGCCTCTACTAAGAGATGAGTAATATCTATTCGAGACCCTAATATTAGGAACAAAACACTTAACACTATCAGACATTTTAGAGATCAATAACTAGAAATATGGGGTGGTGGAAAGAAGTTCCACTAAAAGAAATATTTGAGAGAGGCATCAAGGAGATTGAAAACCCATCTCATCTAATATACACTTCCTTAAATATTAGGAAATAAATAATGAATTTTACTTTGGAAGGACCATATCATTCAAAGACAAATTGTATCACAAAGACATGATATTGCTAGGATTAGTCCTTAGTTGGAACCATTAAGTGAATAAATATTCTGGGGGACTTCTCCCTCTAGAATCAAATGGAGGAAAGGTAATAGTATAGACAAATTCCACAGCATCATTTGTTTAAGTTATAGGATGAAGTGACATTTCTCCTTAATATCTCCCAAAGGTCTCACCCCTATAAAAATAAAAATAAGAGATAAAAGAGTGTGGGGAGTTCATGGAAAAGATTACAATGTTAAAATGGAACATGAAGTTGTCCTTGTGTCGCTAGACATGCCTCTAATATCCAATTTGGTAAAATATTTGGATGGGGATGAACTCATAAAGGTCAAGTTCATTTGATAGATAATTAAATAGGAAAAAATCATCACTTTAGAGAATCATCATAAATTTCATGGATTATCTATTTGTGTCTTGTGTAAGGAACTAGATAATGCTCAATAGGTCTTCCTAGATTGCATAACTACAAAATAGATTTTACATCTAGCCATTAGTAAGGTTCAACTAGAGGTTGTCCACCACATATTGGAATATATTAAGATATCCTAGAGAAGGTATTACCCTAATCAATTCATCAACATTCTCTCCTTGAATGAGTATGTTTTGGTCATCCAAGATACATATCTTGAAAAATATAGTTGGTGAGAAACTATTGCTTCGAGGATGAACTATAAAATTTTTGGACTATTATTAGAGTTGTAAGTCAATATTTGGATGAGCTTATGATTAAAAAATGGCTCCATCATTCTTACCAACTACACTCCAAAATAAATGGAATGGCACTACTACCATTCACATCAAAAGTTTTAAGGAGGAAAGAGAGAGTAATCCCTCCTCTGATAACTTGCCCACCCTCTACTGTAGTCTTCATAACATTAGGTATTTAATGCATTATTTATGTCCTATAAAACTCATCACATAAGGGTCCTATCACTTATCAATGACATTATTATCTGTCATGTCTTACTTTGTTAGTTTACATGGTGACTAGTATATTGGGTTTTGCAAGATAACTGGACTTAGTCTCTTGTGTTGCAAGAATATAGATTTTGTTAGTCATTTACCTACTTTGAGGCAGGTTCCTTCACATAATTATCCTACCACAATATAAGAAGAATGTGTTTCCAGGAAAACAAGTGTCTTTTCAATCGACTAGCCCTCTAGGTTTGGAAGCTACCCTAGAAACAACAATTCAAAGTAATTCAACGATTTCTTCTATGCACAATAAATAAGAGAAAGATGAGAGGACCAACCTGGAACTTTCGTTTAATCCTTTGCTTGATCTTTCTCCCCCTTGACAGAGCTCGCAACTCCTCTCCATACTTATCTCTCTTGAAGTGTACGTGTAGAAACATAGTAGCAAAGAACCATCAAAGCATCTTGATCTATTGTATCATAAGCATTATAGAATCAGATGTATAATTAACATACAATGGCATTCATAAATAATAACATTCACAAGTGCACAATTATAGGGAAGAAAACTTGAATACCGTTATTGAATAGAAGGGGGAATTACAACCCAGTTGTCTGATCCAACATCATCCTCCCAGCATCAATCCCTCTTCACCTCATGAAATAGAAAGATCACACCAACAATACAATGCTCTTTCTCAAATACAAACTATCAGCACTTCCTTACAATTCACAATATTCGAACCCCTGGATCTCTTAGATGAGGGATCCATTTATAGATGTGTGCAAGGGTGTGAGTCATCTGTGGGGTTTTGATTAGTGTCATTCCACTTGTTACAATTGGTTCCACTTGTTATAATTGGTTCCACTTGGAGATTTCTTGGATCTCTTACTTATCCCTAGGCGAATTCAAAGAGGCAAGTGTCATAAGAGAAGTTTCTAGAAGATTCCATGAGTATCCACTTAGAAAATTGTCTCGGATATTTGTCCATCCTCACCCATCGCACCCTACAGAAGACCTAATCAGTATGCATCGCACCTGAGCAGTGTACCACTCAGTATGCATCGCACCTGGCCAATGTAGTAGTTAGTATGGTTCAGTTTGTGCCATTTTTGGATGATGTTTTAGGTGGAACTTTTGGGGAAAGATGTAATCAGATGACCATGATACTTTAGGGTATGAAACAACTCTTTTAGGGGTTGAAAAGCCCTAGTTTATTGACATATACTATAGGGGTTGAAGTGCCCAAATATGTCTATAACAGTTGTCCCCTAAAGCATGAAGTCGTAAATCTTGATGTCGGGTGAAATGCTTTATCATGAGGATTTGAGGTTTTGAACTGGAAGGTGACCTGTATAAGATACAATACAATACATCATCATAATATAATTTTCATGATCTAGCTGAGGTGGAAATTCCCATGCTCAACTTTATAAATTCATTTCATGTACATAGAACAGATATTCGTATGCATATGCACACTGGTGATTCTTCAGTTGTAGAGTCATCATTCTTGGCTAGATGGCCATCTGTGCAGCTTCTGCATACATTTGATGTCTTTATATCCTTGAATATATCACAGCCCGAATGGATGAAAATAGATCCAAGGTCTTCAAAACTCGTTCAATCTTTGCCCAATGTACAAGTCGATCCATGTGAAAAGATGTTCTTAAGTCGAACATGGAACGACATCGCCTGATTACCAGCCAATAATGTGAGTTGTTAACAGACGCAAGAGGAATCACCGATAATGATAATGACCCTCAAGGTACTACAGTACAATTCACGTGGTGTGAATATATGATCCAATGTCGAACACCACACAAAATCTTTCGGTTGAAGGCCATTGATGTCAACCTATCGCTGGAAGTGAGAAACTTGCCATTGAGGCATGCAAGCTTCAAAGTACTGAAAGGGTTGTTTCTAAGTCAAATTCTTGGATAATGTGTTGATGTCGACAAGAAGTGACCCGTTCTAGGAGGGCCTTAATGTATCCCACATCTACAACACAAAACGAAGCAAATGATTTCTAGAGGTGAAAATGATTTGACAACACAAGGTTCAGGAATGGCGGTCATGAAAAATGAAGGTTGAAGGTATTGTAGTAGATGAAGCATTAACCGGGTTTGTAGTTTCTCAATTAAATGACTTCTCTTGAACATGTCGGCGACAATGAGATGGATTGGTGGCATCAACCCCAAAATATGGATGGTGTTAAAGACCAATGGTGAGATGACTGGTAAACAGAATAACCCAACCCATCTCAATCGTGGTGATGGAGTGAGAGTGTCATGTTCAAGAGTGACTTGCTACCATAAATTTCTTCAAGTTTTCTTCCCTTTTTTCCCCAGTCATTGCTGACCAGTACCTCTTTATTTTTGGCAAGCTTGAGGAGGATAACATATGATTTTTCTATAATTTTCCCTTCGGGCAAACCTGTCACTATGTTTTAACAAGTCTAGCAATAGTGAAACTCGCTCTTGTATAGAATGGACAAGTTTGTCGCTATTGTTTTAACGAGTTTAATGACAAGGATAAATCGTTCCTTTTCATGTTTAGAGAGTTTGAAAAGGGACGAAAAGTAAACTCCAGTAGTTTTTTTTCATAGCATAATCCCTTAAGTCTGAACAAGGATAAAATAATACAAAAGGGATGACTTTTCTGGTCACTTTAACGAGCCGAAAAAGACAAGCGCTCGAAATTTTTCATGAGATAATCCCTTGGGTATGAAAAATGTTTAAAATTATATAGGAGGGATGACATTTCCAAGCACTTTAACGAGTTGTAAAGGTCAATTGCTCGACAATATTCTCATATTTAATGAGTCTGAAAAGAGTTTAAAGGAGACTCGTTTTGAGGAACGAGTGGTGTCTGGAGTAGCAAGTGGTTTCGGGTAACCTTGGAACTTCTCGAAACATGGTGAATTCTATGAAGAGGATGGCTAACAAGACCACTCATTGCAACTGTTCCTCAAAAAGGGTAAACAACCAAGTGGAAGCGTATGATCGGCCAAAAGAATGGAGGTGATGGTAGGTACACAACCAAGTCTTAAAAGGTTGATAGCATGGCAATCACAAAGGTTAATTACTTCATGTGGGTTCATTTTTTAACGAGCTTGAACCATCAGGGAACTATGCTCGCTATCAATTTAATTTTTACACAAGCTTGAAATGACAAAATTATGCTTGAATTAGTGGTCAAAGATGTTCAATTCATTGTTTAGCACATCAGATTCTTTTGTCGGTCGTTCAACCTACTCAATCACTCCATCAAATTAATTAGAAATACATATATATGTATGAAAAATGAACAAAAACTAACATTTTACTTGAAGTACCTGAATAGTAAACATAAAAAGTAGTTTTACCTTTCTCTTTCATCATTTCATTTCAAATTTGTGATTTTGGAGCTCTAGAGTGGTTTTCCCCCTAAAATTTCACCAGATGATTTCGAGAGATCCGATGGACTATTCTCAGTGTCATCAGGACTCTTCATTTCCATTCCATATTTTCTTGATTATGAGCAAGTTTTTTCTCATTTCTGGGCCCTTGGGGTTTGAAGATCTCATTCCCCGATCATTGCACCTGGCCAATATTGAAAGGTGCAATTCATACTGAGCTGCCAACTGGCCAGTCAATATGCATCCCACCTTGCTCAAAGGTAGGGTGCGATGGGCGCAGAAGGGCATCTTTACACAATGATTTTTTATCAAAATTTTGCCTGTTTTTTCTCAAATTTGGATCCTAACTTATCTTTTGTTTACATTTCAGATTTTTGTTGGATCAAGATGGTTGTCACATGGTGTGAAAGCGAACATGAAGAAGAGGACATGATTTCTTTACATGACCAGGGCATAGTTACTGCATTAAGAAACTATGGTTTGTTGAAATTCTTTCACATATCTAGCATGAGGCAACAAATCAGTTTGTTGTAGTATTTTCTCGATGCTTGGGATCCAATTGACCAGGTATTCTAGATCAGAGGTAAATCTATTCCATTGACAGTTGAGGACATCTACTTTCTGACGGGATTGTCGAGGAGTGGTGCCCCTCTTTTACTTTCAAGATTCGCTCGTGGGGGTGAATCCCTGAAAGATTAGATTCGTCAGTTTTGCAGGGATCGATCTCAACCCAGTAGAGATGGCAAGATCAATATCTGGGATGTCATTGATCAGCCCTTGAGGACCATTTTATTTACCTTTGCTAGATTGGCTAGCAGTGCGACCCTTCATTTGGGGAACATATCTTACATGTAGTATGCCCTGGAATGCCTGGAATCGAAGGTGTTCAACTAGTGTGAGGCGATACTTCCTGTCATAAAAGAACAACTCTCCAAAGTAAGGAATGGAAGGACCAAGAATTTTGGCTACGGATCCATATTGATTGCTTTTGCTTTGGAGAGGACTCCACTGATGCAGCCTCAGAACATTTCATTGGGATTGCCAGCACCGAGGGAACCACGGATGCAAAGGTGGGTTGATCTTATGGCTAGACACGCCGACCAGTCATAGATTTCCTTCTCTAATGCCTTTTTCGAGTGGTTCCATCACCAAGAGATGGTATTTTTAGAGTATCCATACGTCGGGATGGATTTCTGAGGTGACCCTAATTTGGTCTTACCAGCTGACGAGCAGTGGAGTGCCATAGGTAAAATGATTCAACCACCTCTTTCTTTATTAGTTTTATAATGTTTTTATGTTTTTTAATGTTCCCAAGGCTAATCAAACTTATATGTGTGTGCAGATATTGGACCAGTGCGACTAGTGGCACACCCACAGGTGAAAGATGACGCCCCAACAGGAGAGCTATAGGGAGGGCTGTCCTTCAAGATCTGGACATATCAGAGACCCTAACAGTACTGCAAGATCAAATCGAGAGCCTCACTCTTGGTATTCAGGATGTCAGGACCGATGAGTTACCTTTGAGGTTACAGCGCCATACTACTGGTGTGTCGAGTCGATGGACTAGGCTCCTGTGCATGATCGCACAAGTAGTGACATGTTATCACCAACATCATTAGTCTAGGATGCTTTTCTGCATTCATTTTGAGTTTCTTGGTCAGATGAACGATTTTGTCTTAGACACAAAACATTTTGTAAAAACTATAAACAGTTATATATTTTTGATTTTCTGAGTTTTATTTTGCTTAAGTGATGCAATCTTGATGCAAACAAAGATGTAAAATTCTTTCTTTACAAATGCTGCAAATGTCTATCTAACACATAGTTTGCTAATGAATCAGTCAATGTGTTTACATTTCTAGAAATGTGTTGATATTGAATGGAATCAAAATGTCTTTCCAAAATCCTAACTCTTAGGAAAATGTGATAAATAGCTGGGTTCTGAACAGAATAAATGCCAGTAAGCTGTAGAATGATGAGTTGTGAATCTAGCCTGACAATGAGTTAGCGTATGCCATGTGAAATGGTATAAGAGATAAGTTCAATCAATGCGCTATATTTAGCAATGTTGTTCATCAATTGACCAATACATATCCCCCTGAAACACACTAACTCGCCGCTCAGAGCAAAAATGGCCTAGGCCGCAGAAGATAGGTTCTGCATACTATGACTAGCTCTATCAGCGTACCTAACAAATGGTTCCAACAAGTCTGACATCTGCAACAAATGCGAAGTAGATTATCTAACCAAAATGACAACTCTAAAATAAAACACATTAAAAAATGCAATAAAAGCATCTATACAATGAGTTTACTACACTTAATCAAGTGTAGTAATGTTTAAGATACAACCCGTTTCGGGGCTATGATAGTGGAATCCCATCATAATCGACCAGCTCGTAGGATCCCTTTTTCAATACTCATTTAATAATGTAGGGGACCATCCATAATGGTTCGAGTTTACCTGCTCCTAATTTGTCAGAGTCTTGATCATAAAGCAAGACCAGGTCACCTTCAGAGAAGAAACGAGGCTTGAAATTTTTGTCATATTGCGCCTTGACACGTTTCTTATGTGCTTCGTTAGCCATGGTGACATCACGATGGGTTTCATCCAAGTGGATTAGTTCCAAGAAACGAGCCTCTTCTTCCGAAGTTTCGGGAAGCAAATCAATTGCAAGCTTGAGGGACAAAATTTCGCACTGAATTGGTAAGACAGCTACCAAACCATACACCAATTGAAAGGGCATGAATCCGATTGCATTTCTCACCAAAGTCCTATATGCCCACAAAGCCTAGTATAGGATTAAATTCCAATTCCATTTGTGGACTCCAATCATTCTTTGCAGCATGCACTTAAGGACTTTGTTGATTACCTCAACCTGTCCGTTGGCCTGTGGATAATATGGAGTAGAACTATCGTGGGACAGTCCTAATTTGGCAGTCAATTCGGTCATCATGTGATTACGAAAATGCGACCCATGATCTATGACTATAGCTTGTGGTACACCAAATCTAGAAACTACATGATTGAAAAAGAAAAGAGAAATTGTTTTGATGCTGTTGTTTAATGTAGGCATCGCCTCAACCCATTTTATGAAATAGTTGACAATAACTATAATATACCCATGCCCCCTGCCGAGGTGGGGTTACATGTCATGAAATCAATGCCCCATTTAGCGAATGACCCAACAACAACTACTAGATGCAGTGGTGCAGTTGGTAATTTTGTTTTGCAATCAAAAATTTGATAAGCGTGGCAACTTCTCACTGCAATTACGCAATCGTTGAATATAGTGGGCTAGAAGTAACCATCTCGTAATATATTTTATGCAGTGGCATAACTAGATAAATGCCCCCCACAAGCACCTGAATGACAATCATTCAAAAAAAATTTGGCCTCCTCATGCGTGAGGAACCTTCGTAGAACTGTATCGACACCATGACGGTAAAGTGTGTCACCAATGGTCAGGTAATCCTTGGCTTGGTATCGAGTAGGTCATTGTTCAGAGCAAGAGGTGTTAGGCCTAAAAGTTTGGGTTTGGAGATAGACCAGTATATCCCCATACCATAGATCGCTTGATGATATCAGAAACATAGTCTCATCCATGATTGATGCTTTAGATGTTAAATCGTTGGATGACAAGGGAAGGTCACAAAGTATCTCTGCAAAGATGAGAGATTTCTTTGATTTGGATTTGGTGAATTCTAGATCAAAATCTTGCAAAATGGCTATCCATTTGGAATATTTGCCCCCTAGTAATTGACACAATAGAATGTAGGTCATAGGGTTGCAATCTGACACAATGTTATTTTTGCGAAAGAGAACATAGTGTCGAAATCTTTGTACCGCTTGAACAACTGCTAAAGCCAACTTTTCAACATAAGAGTACTTGCTTTCTATATCATTAAGATTGCAACTTAAATAATATATAGGATGTTCAATTCCATTATCTTCTTGCACTAAAACCATGGAGATGGGTGTATCTACAACGTTGAGATACAGGTTAAAGTCTTTTGATATTCAGGAGCATACATTAATGATGCTTTTATCAGGGAATCTTTTAAAGCATCAAAGGAAGCTTGCGCAACCTAATCCCAGTAGAAGGGTACTTCCTTTTTCAAAAGACACTTATAACCTTTAGCGAGTTCAGCATAATGTGGAATGAACCTCCTCAAAAAGTTAGCTTTCCCTTGGAGTATCTAAATTTGAAGCAAATTTGAAGGTGGAGGCATGTCAAGAATTGCCTGAATCTTAAAAGGGTTGAGTCAAAATTTGTCCTTAGAAACTACAAAACCAAGTAATTGACCAAAACCAACATGAAAACACACTTGTGTGGATTGAGTCATATCTTGTAGTGTCAGCAACATAGAAATATGGTTCTCAAATGTTGCGGATGATCAATCCACCTTCACGAATGAGCCAGTAGATCATCGAGATATGGTTGAACAATGTGTTTGATGTCATGGAAGACATAATTCATTGCCCTCTGAAAATTTGCCCCTGCGTTTTTCAAACCAAAAGGTAATTTGAAATATGCGAATGTGCCCCACTGACATATAAATGCAATCTTTGACTGGTCCTGTGGGCAGATATTGATTTGATTGTATCCGGAAAATCCATCCATGAATGAAAAGCTTTCGCATCAGGCACATTCATCAATTATCTGGTTGATGAAGGGTGTAGGATATTTGTCCTTTGGACATGCTTGATTTACACCCCTATAATCGACACACACTCTAATCGTTCCTTGTTTTTTCATTACAGGAACAATATTCGATACCCAATCAATGAGAGGAACAAGGTAAATGAAACTAGCATGCACTAGTTTTTCAACTTCTGCCTTAATGGCAACGAATTTCTTCGGATGGACAGGTCGAAGTTGTTGAGATTGCAACAAGATGATGGAGCTTAGTGAAAAGAGTCGCCTTCACTAAGTAGGCCCGTAGGCTATTTTTGGCGCAAGTCTATTTTTAGACTATGTCTATTTTTAGACATATGGATCATGCCTATGGATTGCAGGTTGTTGTTTATGGATAATTGATCAAGTTGGGAAAAATAGATGGACTTCTATTTTTAGATCACAATGGAGTGACTGCTCAGTCTAAATATAGAACAGTCAAATATTATTAGCTCATAATAATATTTAGACTATAAACTTTGTCTTATTCTCTTGGAGCACTTCAGGATGAGCTACGGATGTGGTACATGCAGATCCCAGAAGGAAATACGTGGTTACCTATGGATGACTAATATTTGCATGCAGGACTTCAGTTAGAACTCAAGTGAGTTGAGTTTAGTGGACTGGAGGTGCAGTTGATGGAGTTGTGTTCAGTTTAGCTTTGTTAAACTGGTTGTATTTAGTCTAACTGGCAAATAGACTAGAGATGAGGTGGGTGAATTAGTTATTAATTAATTCACAAGTTATTAACTCATAATACAACTAATGAATACATCAGTTAACTCAGTTGCATGTCAGTGCATGTTCAGTTCAACAGGGACAGGTGGTAGAGAATCAGATTGCTATCAGTTGTGACTATAGTTGTGCACCAGATCTTGGAAAATCAAGGGATTGAGTATGCCAATGAGTTTGCTCACGTATTTGCCCACATTGTAGCTTGTGCTCACGTGATATTGCCAAGTAAATACGAGTTTGCTTTGGAATTATCATTCATTCTCATGCAGGTATTGAGCAGTGGAGGCAGGCAAGCAGCGGAGGAGATTTGAGCCAGTGATTGATTCAGATCTGAGCTGTATTGTGTGTAACAGAGGTGGAGATACTTGTGAGAAGTATTATGCTGTGTAATGTTAAATGACTCAATCATTACTATACAGATAGTTGGGGTTTTTAGCGAGATGCTTTCCCCGGGATACATACTGTGTTAATGTGTGAATGCTCTTGATGTTTTATTGTTATTGATGCTGCTATATTGATGATCAACGTAGAGGAGCTTATGTATTGTGTATGTTTTCCGCAATAGTACATGATCAGGATAATCTCCATTGAATATGTGTTAAATTATTCAAAATTTCTACATGGTATCAGAGCTGTTGATCATCAGATCTACTATTCAGGAAGTGTTTACATTATATTTCTCTAGGCAGAGCCTGTAATCGGGCCAGGTAGCCTCTGGATTCATCCTTCCTTTAGAAGGTGAAATATCCAGTAAAAGCCCATGCAGTCAATCTCTGTACGAGAAATATTGTGTTCTCACGAATCTTAGATCCGAGGCGGTTGAGTTGGTTGCTGGTGGAATTCGAATTTGCAGCAGTGTTTTCTTGGTGACAACGCAGCAATGTCTTTCAACGGATTGCGATTGGAGTATGCTCTTAAGGGCAGCTCAAACTATATTGCATGGAAGGACAGGATGGAGGCAGTATTGGATGATAATGGGCTGAAGGAGTTCATAGATACGGATATCCCAAAGCCTACTGATGCTACTCAAGCTGATGCTTGGCAAAAGAAGATTGCAAAATGTCGAAGGATTCTGTTGGAGGGCGTGAAGGATCACATTTTGTCTAGCCTCCATGGAAAGGCTACTCCATATTTGATGTGGAAATCATTAACATAATTATTCCAAAGCAAGAGCGATCAGAGGAAGTTGGCGCTCAAAGATAAACTCAGAAACATCAAATGTGTGAAGGGTGACAATATTCCCAAGTATCTCATGAAGTTCACTCAGTTTCGAGATGAGCTGGGAAGTGTGGGGGTTACTGTCGATGATGAGGACTTGGTGAGCTTGGCTCTCCTTGGTCTTCCGAAGAGTTGGCATTCCTATCAGGACTCTGTCAATGGTCGGGAGAAGTTGCCAGGATGGGAAAGACTATGGTCAGATCTTGTGCAGAAGGAGATCAGGCGGAGTACCAGGGACGGATCTTCGTCAAAGGGAGCTGATGAAGAGAATTGTGCTTTGGCTGCCAAAGCAAAGAAAGGGAAGAGCAAGAAAGCTTCTCAGTCTGGTGCGAAAGGCAAGAAGCAGGATATGTCCAAGGTGGAGTGTTTTCACTGTCACCAGCACGGACACTATGCCACAAATTTTCCGCAGAAGAAGAAGAACAAGCAAGCTGCTGGATCTGCAGGGGGAGAGGCCTTAGCTTCTCAGTTTGAGCTTGATTTTTCATTGATCACATGCTTGGTTTCAAGTGTGATGGAATCAGTGTGGTTCTTGGACAGTGGTGTGTCTTTTCACATGACGGGAGATAGAATTTGTTCTCTTATCTGGAGGACAAAGATCTTGGAGTGCACATCGAGATGGCGATGATGGTAGATACAGTGCGACTGGTATCGGTACCATTTCCTTTGAGAGGGAGTCTGGTAAACCCTTTGTATTGAAGGAAGTCATGCATGTTCCAGGATTGAAGAAGAATCTCATCTCAGTGGCGATGTTAGAAGACAAGGGGTATGATGTCGTTTTCAGCGAGGGAAAGGCCTTCCTGCGCAGCAAGACAACTGGTGAGACCCGGAAGATAGGGGTTCGAGTGAGGAACCTTTATCAGTTGCATGTAGATGGATGCGCAACAATGGCAGGCAAGG
>APFE031689033.1:0-31700 GCA_000404065.3 Pinus taeda
TATTGAAAAAAAAACCATTTCTTTTGTTTTTTTAGATATTTAAAAAAACTAACCCTTTTCTTTTAAAGAAAAAATGAAAAAGTCCAACCAATGACCTGGTGCGCAAGGCCAAATAATAGCCGGGAGCCTTCTTGCTACCACCAGTGGGCACCGTAACTGTGTTTCATTTGCGTCGACTGTGTATGACTAGGAGAAGGCCATGGCCTAGGCTGTGATGCACTCTGTTTCGTATACAAAGGAGGATACTGACCAAAGAACAGACTTAACATTCTTGCAGTTCTTACAAAGCAGTGAAATGTATGTTGCCTTGGCCTTTGTTCTGGAAGAACCAATGATTATTCCGGATATCTTAACTAGTGTTGATAAAATCCGCACCAAGGGACCGGATAGATATGGAGTTCTCCTTGGAGGACAGCAAAACCTGCACTTCACCAGTGCTTGGCTCCTCCATTTCACCTGTTTCCCCGACGATCTTCGACTTCAGTCCAGCTAAAACCTCTACAGCTGCCGACTCAAACAGAGTCAGTACCTGAAGTGGGAAGCAAATCCTGCAAGGGAGCTCCTACTCTTTCCTCGGAACGACTATCGTTTTCGTCCTCCTGCCTCTGTCGAAACTTATTATTTTCCAAAGAAATAATCATTCTACATGTATGTGGCGGTGTTTGTTTCATGGTGCAGTCAATACCTCCGATAATAGAAGACGAATTTCTGGAAAGTTTGTGATGAATTTGCGTCAGCACTAAGAATGGCATGGACGGACACGATTGATTGTTTAGTTATATGCCTCCTCAGTTATTCGTTTGATGCGAATGTAAGCTGGAATACAAAAGATCGTTCGGTTGTTGTCACAATGAGGAAACAGCGCATGCTGGCACATCCACGTGGGAGAATGCAGATAACTTTAGAACACATTCATTCAAACGTACCTCAAATCCTGGCAACAAATCTTCCAATTATAACCGAGATCCTGAAGAGATCATCGGAAATCATAAATTTCGCAGATTTTTCTCTGATGCGATGATGATCAGCCCAACTAACCATCTGATCTGCGCCAGTTCAGGAGAAGATCGCGCCAGTTTAGTTCACAAAATTTGGGATCGATCAACGCCAGCTATAGAGGATTTCATATACATAGCATGATCTGATTAGTGCAGCGAATGACCTTGACATCATAGTTTTGGCATATCGATGATATATAGTTTCTGCTATGTGCAAATTTGCCAAGCCTGATTTGTTTTTATGATTGTTGTTGCATTTATGTAGAATTGGCATATGGAGAAAGAATATGTACAAAGGCAGACGTGTACAGCTACGACGTCATGCTTTTGGAAATCATAACCAGAAGATCCCCCAGGTGTCAATTTCCAGCGGGCTTCAATTCACTTGCAGAATGGGTGAGATGTAGTTTGAAAGAGCAGAATTCCCCACCGAATATGGAGGGAGTTGTTGATCCTTTTCTTTTACAGACAATCGATGGAGGGGGCTCTCAAGCTGCTCATTTCTAAAGACAAAAGACACATCATTTGTGAAGAGAATTTGATGATGACAACACATTCCTGCCGCCCCAGCCAGCCATGTCTGGTCTATCTCAAAAGAAAATTGTGGGTATTCTGGTCGTTATTTTGAATACATTCCAGAATCATATGTGGGGGTTTCTTTGAGGGCTGGCTTTAAAGCATGTTTCTATGATGCGCTGGGCAAGTTGTTGTGTATGGTTGTACGTATTCTGGTGAACATGTCGTGCATCTTTGTATGCTTTTTCTTATATGTCTGGTGACACATTTCTCGATGTATATTGTGGCGCCCATGTTTGTGGGTTTGAGGATCCTCGTTTGCCGTGGTGTGAACATCATTCACTTCTACACTATGTTCGGACTGTCTTCAGTGTGTGGGCGTGTCATTATATCTGATATGACAGAATATCATTATGTATGGCACACCATCACCCTGCGTCGAGGCATCATCTGATATCTCAGATTATATTATTGGTTCTGCTGTATGTTTCTTGCAAATGAGTTCAGACTCACATCTCTGCACAGCAACGTATATATATATATATATATATATATATATATATATATATATATATATATATATATATACAAAACCTTAAAGAAACCTGAAAAGAAAGAAGAAATAAATGCAGCTCTCCTGGATTGGTACCTGGACAGTTGAAGGAGTGTTGACGTTTTTATCCGGGGAATCCATTTCCATTTTTCTTTTAAATACAAAGCTCATCTCAGATCTCCCTCGTCAGCCCTTGCCGCTCCAACAACAATCGAAATGGAACCCTCCATTCTTCTTCATATCGCAAGCTCAACTGCAGTGATTCAAACTTCCCAATGTTGAATCCGCAGTTCGATCCGTGCCAGCAGCCAGAAGAGCCGAAAGTCCCTGATGGCAAGAGACAGGGAAAGCGTCCTGAGCTCTGGGAATGGAAGAACAACACTGTTGTTTTCACTTGCACTGAAACAGGGGATTGAAATGCGCTGTGTTTTTATTTTATCACCAGTGTTTTTGAGGTCGAGCGTGTCGCATAACTCGACGAGGGAAATCCGTAGCTCTTTGTGTGAATGTGAAGAGCGTCAGTGACAACTCTTGAAGAATTCATGGATCGTGATGACCTGGTGCCGACTGTGGAGACTCCGGTGGTGGAGACTCCGATGGTGAGCCTGTTGCGATTTTGCTTAGGGTTTGTTGTTGTTGTTTTTTTTTTTTTTGTTTACAAAAAAAATAAAATTAAAATAAAAAAATAAAATTAAAAATCAACATAAATAATAAATTAAAAAATATTTTTTTAATTTGTTATTTACAAAAACACTCTAACCATTGTGTGTAATCAATGTGTGTATTGATTAGTTTTTTTTACAATGGTTTTTAATTTGTTATAGAAATAAAAACAAAAATATATTTTGTGTGTTTTTATTTAAATACAAATAAAATAAATTTTTTTTTTACAATGGTTTTTAATTTGTTATAGAAATAAAAACAAAAATATATTTTGTGTGTTTTTATTTAAATACAAATAAAATAAATTTTGTGTGTTGATTCATTTCATCTTTTGGATAATAAAAAAAATCAAAACACAAAATAATTTTATTTTTATTTAAAAAAAAACAAAAACAAAACAAAAACAAACAAAAAAAACAAAAAAACCATTCATTTTCTAGTAGAATAGTTTTTTCATTAATAGGTTTTAATGAATTAAATTTTTGTTTCGATTTTTTAAAAAATATTTCAACTTAAATAATAAATTAAAACATTTATGTTTTTAATTTATTGTTTAAGAAAAAAAAATCAAAATAAATAAAAGAAAATCAACATAAATAATAAATTAAAAACCATTGTTTTTAATTTGTTATTTAAAAAAATAATACTCAAAATATATTTTGTGTGTTGTTTTTTATTTAAAAATAAAAACTATTTTGTGGTGACCTTGTTTAAATATTTTGGCTAATAAAAAAAAATTAACACAACAAAAAATAATTTTTATTTTTATTTCTATTTTTTAATCAAAAAAAAAAAAAAAAAAACTAACTTTATTTTATAGTGATACGTTTTTATTTTATTAGGTTTAACAAATTAAATTTTTGTTGCATTTATTTTTACAAAACTTTCAAACTTAAATAAATAAATTAAAATTATGTTTATTATATTGTTTAAAGAAAAATCTAAAAAATAAAATCAACATCTAAATTTTTTTTTTATGTTTTTTAAAAAATTTGTTGTTTTAAAAAAAAAAACCTCACAAAATTCACACAACTTTGAAATAAAAAATGGAATACTTGGAAACAAATTACAAAAATCGGTTTATCAACCAATGGTGGATTCTTGTTTCGATAGCTTTAAGTTGCCATTCACATCTTTCTGTTCTATGCTTTATGACGCATTAATATGCAGGACAGAATTGCCAAGCACATGAGTTATCGAACACAAACAGGGAGTATTATTTTTCATGGTTGTTTTTAAAATGGATTGAAATTGATATCATGAATTAAGTTACTTTCAACATTTTGATCTTCTTAACTCTATTTTATTTGGTATGAAATTTTTGTGTAAGACTCATGAAGAAAATGCGCAATTCTTCTTGAACAAACTTATGTTTTCATTCTGCCAAGTTTTTTACAGGTTACAGGATGACAAAGTGAACATTAAGGAGACTACATTGTGACGACAATTAGTCTTCCAACGACTAAATTCTGAAAAATTCTGAAGACAAATCCATCTCCATAACCACTACCTTCCACCTCCCTTTCTGAAAAAGATTTTGAATTCCACCAATTGTAAGCATGACATTTCCATGTCCATTTTTCACAGCAAGAGTTCTTACTCATACATCATATGTTGGGCCTCATTTCCTTACATCCATCCATTTTCCTTGTCATTAAAATTCCCCTTCATTTCCGCCAATAACACCCTGCTTGAGTCAAAGTCCTAGAGTCTAAGTATCATTTAAAAAAACACCTAGAGGCTTGCATGCCTTAATGGCAAGTACTCTTGCCAATGAACAATGGGAGTATATTAATATCCCTTGTTCGTTGGATCTTGTAGGTGACTAGACCACGACAAATTTATTCGTACCTACAAAGATGTGTTAGGCATCCTGACTCCCATTGGAATCAATGGTGGGAGTTCTTGTGTTGGCTAGGGGCAATCATTAATGGCCACTAAGTCAACAACTTCTTACTATGTTCGACATCGACACATTTAATCACATAGTAAGATTTGTGCCAACGAGCGTTGAAGACTTGAAGACCCATACTTTGTAGCAGATGAAGCCAAATTCCTTTCATCATTTTTCAGTTTGTCATTTCATTTTATTGACTTGAGGACAAGTCAATAAATAAGGCTGGGAGAGAAATGTAACTTCTATATTTTGTATACCTTCCAAGCCTTATACATTTTAAGCCGCATTTAGCAGCAGATTCTGAACATTCAACAGACGATCCAACAACAGATTCAACAGCAGATGCGGCAACAATAAAACATTCACTATTCTTGATTTCATCCACCATTTTCCCAACCAAGTAAAGAAGACTACGAACACCAGTTTTTACAGCCACACGTGCACAACTCTCATCTATTTTTGGAAGGGTAAGTTAAGGTATGATATTTTCTAACTTTTAACCATTAAATTCCTTGAAAAGTTAGAATAATGATTTTTGGAAAAACTTCACTTCCTTTCCCCTTCCTTTCCCCATTTCACATAACTGCCCAAACCATCCGTTTAAGGGGAAGGATACATTTACATACATGCTTTTTCACATTCATATAACATCCACAGTCATATATCACATTCTAAAACCCACTTACCTTCCAAATATATTCACTATTACATGAGCATACAAATGGCTTTGTCAAAAGTATTTGAAAGTTAATTGGATGTCAAAACAATCATGGTTGCTACACAAGAACCAACCATGATGCATTCCAACAAAAATACTCTGCAATAAAAATCACAATATCAATATGCAAGGATCATACATTGAATACAACAAACAAAATATGGTTGAAACACAAGAACCAACCAAGTTGTAGTTCATCAAAATAACGCCTTGCAAAAGTTAAGTAACTAATATCATGCAGAGTTTAAGCCAAAGCTCAAGTACCAAAAATTAATGTAATAGATTGCATGAGGACATGCAATACCTTCAGTTTGGGGGTATGTTGGGCCTCAAAATAGTCCTTATTTTCACTCCATTATTCACCAATATCTTCACATTCTACCTTCATGTCGCCTCCATTCCACCTCCACATCATTACATTTACCTCATTATTGGGTCATAACTATGCTTTTCCAAAGTTTATTAATTCTTAACATTTTTAAGTGGATTTATGGCTAAAACTTAGAAATAATATGCTTATACTTATACCTAACAATTAGAATGAGTTTGTTGACATGTGTAGGTACAAAGGAAGCTTCCAAGGCATCCTTATGTGGCACTCTATGCTCAAATTCGAATTTGAAAAGATCATGAACCTCATGGAGAAGATCATGGACCTCATGGAGGAGATCATGGAGGATAGGGTTAGGTGTCACCATTGGTTGAGAAATATGTGGTTCAAAGGAGAGAATAGTGGGTTTACATTTATGAGGTTGTTATCATAGTTTTTTGTATAAATAGGAGTACCTCCTCCATTCCAAAGGGAGGACTCTTAGAGCATTGTATCCAACTTATGATGGAATAGAATAAAGCTTTGTTTTACATATATTTCTATTATGTAGTTTTAGGTATAAGTTTTACATATATTTCCATTATGTAGTTTTAGATAGAAGTTACCTTAATGTAGTATATGGAATGGCTTGTCACTTTGTTCTTAGGAGAATTGAGCTCACTCTAATAGGAGCAAAGGAACATGTTATTTCATATTAGATCTTATTTCATTTAATTTCTTAGATGTTTGATGTTTGAGGATTTGATTGATAAATGAGTTTTAAATTAGAGTCTTATCAACATATGAGAGGACAACCAAGAGTCTAAGTTAGGCTCTCTCTCTATTTGATTTGTATGATAATTGGAATTCATCTTTTTGCTTTTATGTTTCCAGTTATTTCATTTAGTTTACGTTTATGGATGAATCTTAGTTTAGTTTGGATTAGTACATGAGAGGACAATCAAGAGACTAAGTTAGTCTTTGTCTCTCTAAATATGAACAACAATTAAAGTTCATTCTCTTGTTTGCATTTCAAGTTTCTAGTTTTATGATTTCTCTATGATACTGTAGGGAAGGACAACCATGATCTCCTTAGTTAGGAGCCTCTTCCCTTGCATATTATATTGAATCGTAAATAATTTCACTAGACATAGAGTTAGTCGCCTACTCCTGCATATATATTGCTGGCATCATCAAAAGCTTATGAGTTTCCCTGGTCGATAATTTAATGCAGCAATTTAAGCCCAATAAATTTCCCAACAAAAATTTTCAAGGAAAACTCTCTTTAACATCCCCTAGTTCTAAATGAAGTTGACAGGAAGGCTATGGTACCATACAGCTGCTCTTCCATCCAAGGTACATGGAAACAGTCTACATGCAACATCATCATAACGTACCTCGAGTGTCTGCAGATGTAGGTAGAACGTGTCTAGATGGTCTTCCGCCTTAACTACTCTGTCAGGCTTGTACTTTGTTAACAGTTTCTCTGCATGTCTTGGCATCTTGTGAAAGACATCCAAGAGTGCCAATGGGCCCTGTGTCATCCATTCCAGATTTTGGTCAGTGATATTGTTCTCTTCTTCGTGCTCCTCCTTTTCTTCTAAATCTAATGGTTCAACCTCTAAATTTGTTGTTTCATCTCCGCCTTCGGCTCCTTCATTTCCTTTGCCTCTGCTACCTCCATCAGAACCTAAGCCTAAGATTAAGTTGTTATATTCTTCTCCTTCTAGGAAAATAGGAGGTTTCTCTCGTTTTCAAAAGCTTCTGCCAGCTCTTCAAGAGTGGCAAGGATTACTTCTTCAATAGATGAGACTACCACTCCTGTGGGTGTAATCTTTTGCTTCCTCTGTGAAGAGGGAAGAGTGTGTACTCTTGGAATCAGTCTAATAGATTTAGAAAACTGACAGGTGATGGGACAGATAGCACAGATGTGATGATATGAAATTTCTTGTTCAAGTCTCGGAGGTGAAGAGTAACCAACTTCAGAGTTGCACGTGGGAGAGAGGGAGTTTGTGTTACTGCCTTGACCATATGATAGATAAGTGGGGTTGAGAGGACATTCAACCATAAACTACTGGCAGCCCTCCTTCTAGCGCCATAAATTTTGATAGTGTTGGATGCCCCAACATTCAATGGATCTCATCAGTATGAGGTCCCAACTAGACCTCACACCGTTTGGTGTAGCAGTCCCATCTGCTACGATGACCCGGTTACCATTATCTTAGAGATTTTCCTCATCTCTTGTTGTTCATCACATGAGAGTGTTATGATTGTAACATCAAGAAAGTGAGGTGAGTATGCCTAGTGAGTGTGTAATGTAACTTTGTGTCTGGGTTCTCTTACTATAAGGGAGAGGGTAAAAGTGAGCCTCTAGATGAGAGGTAGTAGTACCAACCAGGGAGAGACAAACGTGAAAACAACAAGGGCCTATCTAGCATCCAATAGAATATTCCACAATGGATGCGGCATCGTTAAAACCAAAGTGCAAGTGAAAACACGTACACCATCCAGTGGAGTAGTCCACACGGGGTGACGGTCATTATAACCAATGAAAAAAGAATGGCATGTCTAATTTCATGCGAAGTAGTCCACATGGATGAGATAGCAATGATAAAAGTCACAACACATCTTCAACCATGTAAGTACTAAAATAACTGAAGTAGTTCAACTATCTTAGTACAGGATAAGAAAATATGCATTACAAACATTTAAAGAATAGTCTTACAAACAGATACAAAACATACGTTAAAATGTGTTGGCCTTATATAGGCTTATGAATTAAGAAAAAGTTCCAAGACACATCTGTACACCATACATCACTAGTCCTAGTAGTGGGCCATTGGATCCACTCCTCGCTTCTTAAAGAACAGACTACAAACTCTCAAGGCTATGTGGGAGGAGCCAAGGTGAAAAGTCCTTTGCTCATACAATGAGGGGGTATATATAGCCAAGGGTGATGCTTGACCCTTGTGACTCTTGGAGTTACCTCATGACTGTTGAACTTCCTATGACTTTTCAACTTACCTGACTCTTCAACTTCATATGTGCTTTTGTTGGACTTTCACTTTACATTACATTTTATTACAACAAGTATGGCCCACAGTAGTGATGTGGTCGAGAAAACTCATGAAAAAACTCGACATGACACTGCTAACATGTACTGGTTGACTGTGGTGTCCATGTCAAGATGTTATGTTGCTAAGTGATGGATGTGCTCTAGATTTTTTGTGTCTTCACCTTCGCATAGCAAAGTTTTGCGGGGCTTTGATGGTCTTGGTCTTTGATTGATGGTTCAGTGCATGTATCCCTTTTTCTTTTTGGTCAATGTGCTTTGTATGTACGTTGAGATGCAAGAAATTCTCCTAGAATGTGCTCCTTCTTCATCTCATTCTTCGTTGTGCCATGTTCCATCAATGTACCTATTCCTACAATTCACTCATGATGGGATGACATCAAATCCAAAAATCGCCTAGTCTAGCATGATGCATTATTTTCGGTTTCAGGTCTAGGTAACTGGGAGGGAGGACAAGGCACTGAAACTATGCAAAGCATGGTATGAAGGGCTCCAGAGTACTATTGGGAAAAACTACACAGAGGTCACTGGTAGGAAAAATTGCGCATTCAGGGACAACAGTGATAGTTTCAAGGTGGAACCTTGAAGGGAAATAATGTGCAGTTCCTAGGAGGAAGACAAGGCAGGTTGTCGGAGGGAATTGTTGGATAGTTTTGTGCAATTTTTAGGATGAGGATTGAGCAAGCCACTTAGGGTCCAACATGGAATCTATGTTATTTCTTAGAGGGAGATAGAGCATGGCAGTAGAGGGCATAAGCAGGAAATTCTACGCAATTTTCCAAAGCAAGGCATGATTGGGCTACGAGGAGCTGCTAGTATAACTACACAGTTTTGAGGGAAAGTACGAGACAGGAAGCAGGACCTTTCCATAATGGTTGTGCAATTTCCAAAAACAGTGCAGAGAGGGGCAGTAGAAGGTGTACGAGTCAGTACTATGCAATTTTCAGGAGCAAAGGAGAACAAGCTAATAGGAGGCCTGACTCATCATGACTACGCAATTTCTGCAAACAGTGCAAGGCAGGTAGTTGGGCATGTCTACATAGTTTTGGAGAGCATTGTAGCCCCGGTCACTATTCAGTGCATATTTTTGGTACACTAGAGGGAGGCTTGATAAATGATCTTGTGGGAAGTGCAGATTGGATCGGGCTTGGAGACAACTTATGTGTAGTTCTGGGAGATAGATAGCCTGCTCACTTTGAGGATTGTGCAGTGCATCTTCCCCGGAGGAAAACCTTAAGCACTGCATAGTTTTGGGCAATAGAGCAGGGTCATTGAGAGCTGAGATTGCACAGTGTAGCTCATTCGGGGTCTGGTTGAAGGGGTTTATCCAGTCGACATATTTTCAGGAAAAATGGTTGTGTGAGATAAAGTGAACTTGTGTAGACATGACATTGTGATCAGAAACTTAGCATGACTCGATGGTAGGACACCACAAACCAACAAGAAAAACATGTTCTCAACGATATTGTCTTAAGGTTAAGAGCGACAAAAGTGACACTTGAGATAGACCTTCGAATGACCATGGTGACACTTGTGCGACAGTGCTTACAACTTTGTGTGTGAGTATGACCGATCTTCACAAAGCAAAGACAACTCATGCACACAAAGAAAAACCTTCAAAATTGCTAGAACAAGACCATAAGCATGACAAAGAAATAAACACGCCAAAAGACGACCGTTGGTCAGACAAGAAAAGGGTGTAAACTACTCTACAAGAGCTCATGGAATGTGCTCGAGTGTTTTCAATCATCAGCGAAAAAACCAAGGAAGGCTCTGCAATTTGAATGCAGACCAAAATTTTGGAGGGTGTTGCAGCTGCTACAACACCACTCTTAAACATCTAGTTCATGGCATCCCCGATATCAAAGAATATCATCTAGGATTTTGCAAGGGATGCTCTTTGGGAAGACATACCAGAAACCCATTTTAAAATGGTGAAACAAGGTCTCAATAAATATTAGACCTCATACATTCCAATGTGTGTGGGCCCATGTTTGAAAAATCACTTGGATGTCATCTTTACTATGTAACATTTATTGATGGTCACTCTAGAAAGACATGGCTCTACCTTCTCAAGAAAAAGGATGAAGTATTTGAGAAATTCAAGGAGTTTATATGTGAAATGGAAACCCTAACCGAAAGGAAAATAAAGACTTTGAGATCTGACAATGGTGGGGAATACACTTCTAAAGAATTGATTTCATATTTTAAAGAAGTGGGAATTAAGAGAGAGGTTATTGTTCCCTACTATCCCAAACAAAATGGAGTGGCTGAAAGAAAAAATAGGACTATTGAAGAAGGTATACAAACAATGATCCTTGATCAATAACTATGAAAATTTCTATGGGGGGGAGTAGCAATGACAACCATATATATTCAAAATAGAATTCCTCATAGAGTTCTTGAAAATATGACACCCTAGGAGGCATTCACAGGGAAGAATCCAAGTGTGGACTATCTCTAAATATTTGGGAGTTCCGCCTACATCCAGATTCCAAAGGACAAATGAAAGAAGCTAGATTCTACAAGCATCCAAGGACACATTGAAGTAAGATAGATGTTATATTTGATGAAAATAAAGTCTACAAAAGATCAAAGGATATTCTTATTGATTTCGATGACGAATATCTACCTATATTTGAAGAAGAAGAAGTACAACCTGACAATCCTTCTACAATTCAAGAAGAAGAAGAAGAAGGACCAAGTGAGGCGATTCAACCTATGGTCATACTGAATGCTAGAAAGAGGCAAAATTGGGTAAAATATACTCTTGAATATGTTGTAGGACATGGAGTTACGAAAGGAACCTTTAGAGAAATCAAAAGTTCGAAGAGATATTCTAGATACGTTGCATATATGACAAGACCTAGTGACAAATCGGTTGCCACCTCAAAATGGATCTACAAGATCAAACATGTTGTTGATGGAAGTATAGATAAATACAAGTCCAAATTTGTTTCAAGGGGTTTCTCTCAAAAGGAAGGCATAGATTATGAAGAAACCTTTGCACCCACTGCAAGGTATACTATTGTTAGATCTTTGGTTTCATTGCCTACTACAATGGGATGGAATATCCATCAAATGGACATGAAGACAACATTTCTGAATGGGACCATCGATGAGGAAGTATAAATTGAGAAACTTGAAGGCTTTGAGGTAAATGGAAAAGATATTCTTGTCTGTAGACTAAAGAAGGCCCTATATGGTTTGAAGCAAGCTCCTATGGCATGGTATGCAAGAATGGATGCATATCTTCCAAGAATTAGGTTCGTGAAGAGTTATGTTGATCCAAATCTCTACATAAAGATTGTGAATAATGAGCCAGACATTATTCTATTATATGTGAATGATCTATTTATTACATGTGTGGAAAGAAGAATACAAGAATGGTAAAATATGTTGGCCATTGAATTTGAGATGAAGGATCTAGGACTGATGCATTATTACCTCGCTTTGGAAGTACGGAAAAATCTTGGGGAGATATATTTGGGGCAAGGAAAGTATGTCATCAAGTTGTTGCCAAAATTTGGGATGATGGATTCCAAGCCCATGACTACTCCTATGATCGCTAATTTCAAGAATTTGAGGAGATCTAACTTGAGTGTCATGGATCCTACCTCATATTGTCATTTGGTGGGTTCTCTGATATATCTGGTAAATACTAGGTCAGATATATGTTTTTTTGTGAACATCCTCAGTCAGTTTTAGTTGGAGCAACTTTGAAAGGAACAAGAGCTACACAAACAATAGAGGGAAGCGCAGTAGCAACATATATAGTAGGGGGTGCAACATGTGCAAACAAACGAAGCAACCCCTGTATAAGTAGTTGATTCATCTGAATAGTTGGCATCAAGCAAACAGGTTGAGCCATCCCAGGGGCAAGAATTTTCTCATGAGATAGAATAGGCATTTCAACAGTTGGATGCAGACATGGAGCAGCAAGAGTTGGAACAAGATACTAACCTCATGCCTCACACAAAAGAGGTCGACTCACCTACTTCAATGCATCCAGAAGAGGAGAAAGTATCGGATGACCAAGGAGGCACTAAGATCATTGGTGATCAGCTAGAAGAAGAGATGCACAACATCTCGTTTGATGAATCACAACATAGAGTTGTGCAGTCTCACAAAGTGTCAACTCTAGAGGATCAAACATCTCTTGTGCAAGTTGAAGAACTAGTGATCATGACTGATGTGTGCAAAAATCCAACTACCTTGGCTGATGCAACCAAAGTGTATGCTAAAGCCACTAACTCAAGTGTTCACTTCCTAATAGTTGAGAATGAGTGAATGGCAAAGGAACTACAAACGGCCAAGTAAGGAGGAGACTTTGTGATAATGTCCTCCTGAGCTAAACTGAAGAAGGAAATACGAGATGAAGTATTGTCCCTTGACACAGTTATGCGAGCATTGGACTCCAAGTTTGGTAGCGTGCACAAGGTAGGCGTCCATTTCAACGAATGGTAGTAGCGATGTGCTAGAAGAGCATGCATCTTGACAAATGTGCATGATTTTTTTGATGACATGCAAACATGGATGATGAAGTACAAGGGAGCCCCACTTCACTTGCCTAAAATGATGAGGGTCAATGCGATCGAGCTGAAGGCACGTATCCAGAGTTAGATCTGGAATTACGAATAGCTCCCGCAATTCATCTCTAGCATACAGACCTCCCATGCGCGAGTATTCAAGAGTATGGATGTTGTGGTGCGCACGCATGCGACCTGATCAATCGAACCCAAGCGAAGACAAAGAAGTAGGTCCAACTAGAGCTTGATTCATACTTCGACTAGTTGATGCGCATCGCCACCAACCCAGACTTGCTTATTAGTGTAGACATCATGCACAAGTATGTTGCTAGTTTGTATACATTGAATACAATGATGCGCATGCTTTCAGACGAGTTGGATAGAGGAGCCCAAGCACTATACCTGGATGCTATGGAGGCAAAGGTCAAGTTTTAGATGGATGTCATCATGGAACACACGGACACTATCAGGGAATAAAAGCATCAATATGTTACTGTTGATCAGCATGAGGATGTTGAGCAGTTGGATTTCTATAGTTGTCTAAGTCAAAGTAACATCTAGTTTGGCTAGCTCAAGCCATTGTGTTCACATGGGTACATGCGCACTGTAATGTTGAGTCATGTCAAGTGTAATTCAAGTGTCAATAATGGATGTAATAGTCATAGAGTAGGTGAAGAGTCATGCATCTTCGCTCGTGTGTTCCCTTCCCAGCTAAGAACTATTACAGGTTTCCAAGGGGCACAGTCATCTCACCCCCCATGTGTTAGAACCTCCCATACACCTTCCTTGACTCACTGCAGTGGTCACACCCTTGCTACTGACAAAGTTATCTTACTTGCCTCTATGCGACATCACGGCCAAGGAATTGCTTTACAACCCACTACTGGGACTCCTACACCAACGGTCTGAGGTCTAATTGGGACTTCTTACCGGGGAGATCCCCTTGACATGTTGGCGAGTCTAGCACCGTCAACATTTATGGCACTAGAAGGAGGGCCAGACGACAAGTTGTGTCCTCTCATCTAGTTTTGAAACTTTGCATACCTTTCATGGATTCTTTCACTCTTCTCCCTCCGCGATGTTTTTCGAATCATGAAGATGTCTCCATCACGAGGGAGTTTTCTGATCTCTTGTCCACTTTCATGTATGATGGTGAAGGTGAAGTGGCCTGGCCTATGTACTTACCTGCCTTTCTTTCCATGCTTCATGAGGAAGATGGGTGTTCTAATGAACATGCCAGCTTGCTGATTGCGCACACACTTCACGAATCTCCACATAGATGGTTACTCAGCCTACCGATTGACAACATGCACTCACTTGAGCACTTCTATGATATTATTGAAGACACTTTCTATCATTTTGATCTAGACTATCTTGACCAAAAATTGTTACAGCAACGGAAGGCCTCGCATGAATCAGTTATTAATTTTTTTTAGTGCTTCCGTGACTTGCAGTTTCAAGCTCCGAGGAGCCAGATGAAATTTTCCTATCTTTGGGACCGATTTTGGTATTGCCTTAAGAAATCTGCCATTCCCAAGAAGAATCTTGAGATCAAACCTCGCTCAAAATTCTTCATTAATGGAGCTGTGCAATCTCATGTGGATGTGGTCACTGTCTCGACTAACTGTCCATCTCCCTCTCATTCAACAACTCCACCACTGCGTAGTGATGTTGAAGATTATGCTCACACACCTGTTCATTTTTCACACTCTCCCAAAATCACTTCACTTAATTTTCACCCATATTTGGTTGTGAGTCCTTCAATTTCTCATATGCATTTTGTTCTATGACCTCTGTATTCGCACTCAGGTGTTCCTCTGGATGATGATGTCTTGTGTTTGTCCATTTCAGACTCTTCACTTGTTGTGAATGAGGAACAACCCATTAACGGAGTTGGTGTTGCACAACCAACATGCACTATCATTCATGAAGAGTATGAGTGTGAGCTTGAGCAATAACACTCGGCGAAGGAGGACTCCCTTCCACCCGAGCCTCCTATGTTCTTTCCTAACAACTTTGGTGAGCCTTCCCTCCATGATTTTGCATGTGTGCCTTCATCCACGGATGCACCCATTGTTGATTACTCGTAGGACTCACTGGATGTTGGTCCATCATTCAACAACGAAGAGGATAAGTTGTTCATTGAAATCCACTTTATCTTTCATATGTCTTTTCTAGAAACATAGAGGATGAGTTTGTCTGCTTTTCATCTACCCCTCTATTTGATTCATCTGATCATGAGGATGTCGATGAAATCATTGTTTTTTCTGATCATGGCAGTCGTGATCCATTTGTTTCTATTTTATATAACGATCATGACTCTATCACAGTTGACCTTTTGAAGCCATCGGTTGATGATGATCTATCTGATGATGAAGTTGAAACACCCAAGACTATCGAGGCACTTCAGCCTGAGCTTATGGTTATGTCAAGCCCTCGATCTCTTTGGGTTTGTCTCACTTGCGATCACGAAACTGTTCAATCACCAAAGGCTCCTCATCACTCATCTGTATACATTGAAGATCCCTCTCGCACACAAATCACATCTCCTCCACTCAAACTGCACAATCCCATCACTCATGCATTGGAGGAATCTTACATTGCAAGCACACATGTATGACGCAAGTTATCTTTGTTACTTTCATTTGCTTGCATGTCTTAGTCAAGAGTGTGCTTATGATTCAAAGTTGCACACAGTGTCACACATCACAATGATAAGTCCACGGACTGCTCATCATGCACTTGCACTCACTTATGTCCTATGGGCATTGTCGAACACCAAGTGTGGTTGTCTTCATTGTTATATCTTTCTTGCTTGTTGGTTCACACAATTGTGTTTCTTGCAAACCAAGCCTTCACCAACATGGGTCAACCAATGCATCAGTGGCTACATTGGAAATATCACTTCACATGATCAGGCCTATGCATCGTTAGTTTAGGAGTAGGAGTAGTGTTTGCTTTCAGTTGTTTGCTTGCATGCTTGTTTGCTTACTTGCTTTCATTTCACTTTTGCTTCTGCTCTTGCTTTGCTTTGTTGTTTGTTAGTTCACTTGTTTTGTTCGTAGGTTAGTTTTCCATGAAACCATGTATGACTCTTGAAACGAGATGGGTGAAGTATAAGAGGGCTTGTACAACTATCACTACTTGGTTATTTGTCATCCTGCCTCTGTATGAAGAGCTTGTTACTTTTACTCTATGATACATCAAAGGAAAATATGTATTGTTCATGGTGAACCTTGGTGAAAACACAAACGCTTGTGCGCTAATTAGTGTCACCTTCTCTAATCGATTGTTTTTTGGGTTAACCCTTGTCAGCGCAGTCAAGTAGAGTAAGGTGAGGGGGAGAAACCTTAACAGGCACGTCAGAGATATAATAAACTATTTCTCTACTAGAACAACCTCTTATTCTCTCAATAAGTCGGGATCCCTCTTCCACCTCTGAAATGAATAAGTGCTATGCATAGTTGAAAAAAATAAAAAGTCAAAAAAAATTCAAAATGAAAAATGAATAAGGCGAAAGAAGAGAAATGATTCCTGCGCAGCAAGGTAAGTAACTTCATCGAGGTACTGACCAGGCTCAATGGCAGCAGAGACATGCTTATGTTCCTATGTGACTCCACGAGGGTATTGTCCAGGCCTACTGGCAGTGGAGCAACACCAGATATGAAACTAAGACTCTGACGACTATACTGCTTGTGCACCTATATACCCCTCAACCCCAATTGAAACAACTATGTTGCCTTGGCTTAGAATGTGTGTCAATCGACCAAGAGTTTGGTATATGCTACATCTTACAATCAAGCTAGTGTGAAACCAAGATGATTTGAGAACTAAACAATACTCCTGGAGGTGTTAGACTTGCTTTTCACGAACAAGGTATATTCATAGAGTTGGAGTTCTACCAGTGTGTCACCAAGTGTTGTAGTGGTTAAAACCACTCTCCAAAATTTCTCCTTAGCCATTTTGGAGCCTCCCTACCAACCTCTCACAACACCTTGTGTTGCTTCATCAAGTACACAAGCTTCAGTGTTTTTCATGCACAAAGGCAGCCTGTAGATTACAGCTTGATGCATTCCCCTCATAGGTTGTTCACCCAGACTTGGTCCAGCTGCAGATTGAGTAGCTTCCCCAAGAAAGTTGCGCATTTTTGGAGGGAAACTAGCCTTCCCTCCAGAAATTATGTAATCCTATCTGGCAGCCTGTTGGGCTCTAGAATTGCACAATTCTGCCAGTCAACACTCCTAGCAGAAATTACACAAATTTCCCCAACAGGGCTGCTCAGCCCAAAATTTTAACAAATCTGGGCATAAGTCAGCTGCTCTGCCAAGAAATTGTGCAAACCTCCTGGGAAATCAGCCCAACTCCCAGCCAGAAATGCACATTTTTCTCAAGCAGTTGAGCAGTTGCATGCATGAGTGGTCTGGTTGACCAGTTCCACCTAGGACCAAGGAAACTTGACTTGCATGCCTGCATGACTTATTCTTCCCAAAATAGCAAAAGGAAACATGCAAAAGGAATCCCATGATTCAGGGAGTTATTTTTAGCAGTTGGGGGTTACATGCAAAGTTGTTTTAGAAGCTTCCCTCCAAGTGTCTCTTTTTCCTAGATTTGTGGTATGTGCGTCATGAGCCTAAACATATTTATTCGATGCATTAGAGCTCATTATTTCACATCGATATTGGAGCTCTAAAATCCCACAACACATCGAGGACTTTTCGACACATCTGGCTCAGCTATTCATGGGTAAGTGGCCTCAGCTTGTCTTTTTCATCATTTCTATCGCTTTTAGTGTTTTCACTTGTGTGAGTTTTGTTTGCTTGATTTCTTCAAATGCTTGTTGTCATTTACATGTATACTAGCTTGTCCTAGCTATATTTCAGTTTTCGTTGCTATCTCACTATTGTTGCATTCATGAAACTGTTTTGCACAAATGTTCGTCGAACCGGCGAACCGCTTCACCCACATGCATGTTGATCGGTTTGCTATATCTTCCATTCATGTTTTGCATGCACTATCAATCACTTCTGCTTTCACTTAGTGTCACCATGCATTCACTGTCTTATTTTCTTTCAGTTGCCCATTGGCAAGTCGAGCCAACCTTGACCCAAACTCTGCCTTTACTGAGATTGCATTATGCAATCTTGGGAAGGAATGTTCTGCCTTCTTCTCTAGAAATGTGCATTTCTACCCAGCACTGGACTCTAGGACTATTTTGTGCATTTATGGAGGATAGTGACTGTTGGCCCAAGAAATTGTGCAATGCAGTCCCTGGGCCTATAGTTCTTCCCAACTGGAATTGTGCATTGTGCAATCCCAAAAGCCATCAGCTAGTCTGGATTATGGATTGTGCAGATCCAACAACCAGTCCTGCCTCCCAGACAACCTAGACTACCTTTTTCATAGTTATGGTAGCCAGTCACCCAGCATCCCAAAAGAAATTGTTCAATCTTGCCCATCAGTTTCCCAGGTATGTGTTGTGTCATTCCCTAAAGTTGCTTTGTTTCCACTGACATGTTTCTTGCCATGCATGTTTCTTGTCTCCAGATCTTTCAAGTGTTCATTTGTCTCAATGGATTCCAAGAGAACAGGATCTTAGGCCACTGATGGAAATGCAACTGGAGCAGCAGCTGAGCAAGTGTCCTCTAGTCTGTCGGTCTATGAAGACACAAATTTGTATCTAGACAAGGACATCAAACTTAAGTGGAAAGAGGTCAATGAAACATTTGTAGGAACTTTTGGGGAACATATCAAAGATCGTCAAGTGTATGTGAACACTCATAATTCCTTCTTGTACTAGATTACATGCAGATATCCTGTGTTCCCATGCGTGGACATAATACACTGGGCACATACATAACTCTATGACAATCCAGTGTATTGGCACATACATAACTCTTGTAATTTTCCTTAATGGCACAGCGGAAACGCTGGACCGTGTCAGCCAACTGTGTAAAAGGATGGATATATAGCCATCAAGTATCATATTGAGCCCTTGATTTGTGACGAGATCGAAACCATATTTATTGCTGATAAAGGGCGCAACTTGATAGCAGTTTAAATAGCAGAGGATATTTATATGAGATTAGATTTTAATGGCAGTTTTAAGATGAGGTTGACTTTAACTGTAGTTGGAAGGTGTGAATGGCTTTTTTTTTCTCCACATATTATTGTTATGGACAGGCACTCGGCACCATTGATATGGCTCGGCACATGATTGGCGAAACTGATGTTTGGTATACGCTTTGAGTACAGTTATGTAGAAGTTCTATTTTTCCAAAGGCGCAATGTGTGTATTAGTTACTGACTATCGGTTTCCATGCGCTGTTGCTGCGTGTACTAATTGTTAAATGGCCTTTCATATAGCGCCGAGAGCAAACGGTTATGCATGTTCGGCATATGTAGATTGAATGCGGTCTTACCTTGTGGCGTATATATAGCGTTTTATTATTGTGGACATATCTTCTGGTTATAGCGAGGACCATTGCAAGTTTCATTAGCAGACCTGCGACTTTATAGCTGAAGTTTCAACCATATCGATCCGAGACTGTATTAGCGTGGAGAGTCCTTTTGAATTGGTAGCTGTGTGCTCGGCTTACAAAGCCTCTCGGAGCCACAGTGTAACATAGTTCTGGAATGTGGAAACGAGCTCCGTCAGTCAGAGGTAGAGCAACTGCTAGTTATGTCAACCGACGAATAGCGGATCCACGAAAATATTAACAATGCATATGAGAGCATCGGGTCCGTTGATGAAAGTCTTTGTTTGAACAGTCAAGGTTTACATATATGTGTCGGATGTAACAACGAAAAGGGCGGAGTTTCTATATTATATTCATGGTGAAAGAACCTTAGGAAGCCGTTGGATGCCCGGTTTGCAAAGCCGGCGGTTAGAAGGAGGTTTTATTGTAACGGAGCTAATTTGAAGAGCGAGCTAATATAAATTCCTGCCTGGGCATATCACCAGACCCGTCATGGGTTGAACTACCGGTCGTATCCAATGAAGGACGAGAACAGTCGGAAGGAGGGCATCAGTGGAGGTATATATCTGTGTTAATAACCTTTGAAATTTGTCAGTTATATCTGTATGTTTGATTACCAAGGAGAACAATGTTATGCCGGCACTTAATAAAGAAACGTAAGTGTTATATATGCATAGTTCTGGTTAATTGAAGAGGATGTCTGGTTATATGGATATGGTAGCATATATATGTTTCTGGGGTTGCGTAAGACCAGCTAGTGAAGAGGTTGTTTAAAAAGTTCGCATTACAAAACCATATATGCAGGCTTTGAGCTAGTTAACCCACTTTGAACTATTTGTTATTTACAAGATAGGGACCAGTCATATGAAGCGTAACCACCGACGGTTAAAGGTAAGGCGTAACAGTCATATGAGGCGTCAGCATGGCATATAAAGGTGAGAATACAATCTTAAATTAATGCCAGCAATATATTTTAAGAGTGGTTATGGGAAAATCTGAATTTGAATATTTGGAATGGAAAGTTTTATGTGAATGGAAATATTAGTCTGGCGCACCTTTTTGTTGAATTGGAGTTTTAAATTATAAGATTACAAACCAGAAACAAGCTTTTACATGCATGATGGGAGGAAGATCCTGGTGGTAGTGGCCTGGAGTGGCTGGGCTGCGTCAATTTTTGGTATCAGAGCTGGAATAGCTCTGTTTGAAGGAGGAAGTTTTTTTTAATTGCATGTGATAAGATCAAATTTTGAGACTGATGAATGTTGCAGCACAGAGATGCTGTGCAGGTGGGAGATGAAGCAAGATCAATAGGATCTTGAAGGTGAGATGTTTTTTATTTGAAATTTATGATTGAGATTTATGGTTGCAGAAGAGACAATGGCATTGAACCTGGCATTCAGCTGAAGGCTGAATAAGGAGGACAATTGCAGTGTCTTGAAGAAGAAGGTGAGTTGAAGAGATAGCCTGAGAGTGAGCAGAGGAGAGTGCTCAAAGAGGTTCCAGAGGCAGTGAACCCAGTACTTACCAAAAGACTGAGCGAGGAGGGCTTGGTGAGGTAAGTGGCGGCAAGACAGGAGAGCTTGTTGCAGAGGCTAGTGCAACTCATGGCCAGTGAGAAGATGATCATGGAGGATCAAAGAAGAGGTTCAGAGGAATGCCATATCGATGAGATGACTGCAGAAGTCAGAGAAAGAGAGATTGCAGTAATGAAAGTGCAATTGCAGGTACTAGAGGAATGGCTGCAAGAACAGGAAAACCATAATAGAGGATGGATCGTTCCACTGAAGGGAAAGAAAGTGAAGTGGCAGAGGCTACAACAGAAAAGAGATCGACAGATAAACACGCAGTTAACAGAAGAGCTGAGAAAGCTCGAGCAGATGATGGATGTACAATTGAGACGTGAAGAACTCAGAGCAGCTGAGTTGGAAGAGGAGGAGGAGATCATTGATGATTTCTTAAACTATTGGGCAGATCCAGATCAACTGGATAATGTGAATTCTTGTGTTTTTATATCTGACAGTTGTGATGTGATTACAAGTTTTGTTGAAGAAGAAGTTCATGTGAATGAAGAAGATGATCAGCTGAAAGAGCTGGTATATGAACCGACGATTAAAGCTGTTGAGACTTGTAGTTTTCAAACTGACAAGTTGTGTATGAATGCAGGGACTGTAAGTGATGGTGATGTTATGCTTAAGAAATGCTACAGGGAAATTGCATTGCTAGAATATTTGTTGGAAAATTCGGAGTATGATGTGGGAGAAAGACTGGTTGACAGTCTTGGGAATTCTTTAGAAGATTCTTTGGGCAAAGAGAATCAGCATAGTGATGTGCTGATGGTGGAGGAGACTTCAGAACAGCATACTGAAGTGCTGGCAAAGGAGGATAAGGCATTTATGCCTTTTGATTTTTATTCTAACAAGTGTTTTGTGAATGCAGGTATTGTTGTAGAACATTTGACTCAATTGAGAAGTCAAATGAAGGAAGAAGAAGTTTTCTGTTCCAGAAGACAAGAGGGTATGGATGATTGGGTGGCAGTAAGAAATGAGGAAGTCAGAACAGAAACAAGCAAAGAAGTAAGAAGACAGCAAGTGACAGTACAGATAGAGAAAGTAAAAACTGAGCAAGCCGTCTTAGCTCAGTAGACAGCAAGAAATCAACAGCCGGGAGATTTATTAGACCGAGAGATTGAAAGTATCAGAAGACTGATGACAAAGGAATCCCCGAAGAAACCAGCAGTAGCAATGAAGAGAAGCAGCAGAAGCAGCAGCAAAATGAAAATAGAGACAGATTGTGAAAGTGCAGCAAGTGGAAAGTTACAACACAAGATATGGGATCCAGGCATACACAGATCCGAACACATGATCAGGCGATCATGTTTAGTTTAACGTTGGGAGTCTGATGTAGGAGCATCAAGACCATTTTTCCGTTTGTAAATATGTGATTAGAGGGGGTGTGACAATTCTTAATATTTTATTAATTAATTTGTTATTTTTAATAAAATAGGAGAAAGTGAGGATTTTGTAAATATTCTTTTAAGGAATATGAGAGAAAATAGATTTAGAATTAATGAGGGAGCCTAAGTTGGAATTAGTTTCTAAGTCTTAGGGATGAGAATCTATCTTTTAGGGATGTTGAGAGATTTAGGGATTTGTTGAGATACTAAGGGGATTGAGCATTTAATTTAAATAAATTGTATAAACAGAAGAAGTTTTAGAGGAAAAAAAGGGAGAGGAGCCTGAGGGAGTGAGTGTGAGAATTTCTCCTTGGGAGCCTTCGAGCAGTTGTAAAAGGGCCATGGATTTGCATATCTGGCCATGAAGAAAACTCTTGTAAATGTTTGTTAATGTGAATATGATCATGTTGAATTCGACTTGTATGGATGTATGATGGTTCTAATCCCCTTCGCTATAAGACTGTGTATTCACGGTTCTATTGCTTGAGTTTTATTTTCCCAGGGCACATACATAACTCTTGTAATTTTCCTTAATGGCGCAGCGGAAACGCTGGACCGTGTCAGCCAACTGTGTAAAAGGATGGATATACAGCCATCGAGTATCATATTGAGCCCTTGATTTGTGACGAGATCGAAACCATATTTATTGTTGATAAAGGGCGCAACTTGATAGCAGTTTAAATAGCAGAGGGTATTTATATGAGATTAGATTTTAATGGCAGTTTTAAGATGAGGTTGACTTTAACTGTAGTTGGAAGGTGTGAATGGCTTTTTTTTTCTCCACGTATTATTGTTATGGACAGGCACTCGGCGCTATTGATATGGCTCAGCACATGATTGGCGAAACTGATGTTTGGTATACGCTTTGATTACAGTTATGTAGAAGTTCTATTTTTCCAAAGGCGCAATGTGTGTATTAGTTACTGACTATCGGTTTCCATGCGCTGTTGCTGCGTGTACTAATTGTTAAATGGCCTTTCATATAGCGCCGAGAGCAAACGGTTATGCATGTTCGGCATATGTAGATTGAATGCGGTCTTACCTTGTGGCGTATATATAGCATCTTATTATTGTGGACATATCTTCTGGTTATAGCGAGGACCATTGCAAGTTTCATTAGCAGACCTGCGACTTTATAGCTGAAGTTTCAACCATATCGATCCGAGACTGTATTAGCGTGGCGAGTCCTTTTGAATTGGTAGCTGTGTGCTCGGCTTACAAAGCCTCTCGGAGCCACAGCGTAACAGAGTTCTGGAATGTGGAAACGAGCTCCGTCAGTCAGAGGTAGAGCAACTGCTAGTTATGTCAACTGACGAATAGCGGATCCACGAAAATATTAACAATGCATATGAGAGCATTGGGTCCATTGATGAAAGTCTTTGTTTGAACAGTCGAGGTTTACATATATGTGTCGGATGTAACAACGAAAAGGGTGGAGTTTCTATATTATATTCGTGGTGAAAGAACCTCAGGAAGCCGTTGGATGCCCGGTTTGCAAAGCCGGTGGTTAGAAGGAGGTTTTATTGTAATGGAGCTAATTTGAAGAGCGAGCTAATATAAATTACTGCCTGGGCATATCACCAGACCCGTCATGGGTTGAACTACCGGTCGTATCCAATGAAGGACGAGAACAATCGGAAGGAGGGCGTCAGTGGAGGTATATATCTGTGTTAATAACCTTTGAAATTTGTCAGTTATATTTGTATGTTTGATTACCAAGGAGAACGATGTTATGCCGGCACTTAATAAAGAAACATAACTGTTATATACGCATAGTTCTGGTTAATTGAAGAGGATGTCTGGTTATATGGATATGGCAGCATATATATGTTTCTGGGGTTGCGTAATACTGGCCAGTGAAGAGGTTGTTTAAAAAGTCCCCATTACAAAACCATATATGCAGGCTTTGAGCTAGTTAACCCACTTTGAACTATTTGTTATTTACAAGATAGGGACCAGTCATATGAAGCGTAACACCGACGGTTAAAGGTAAGGAGTAACAGTCATATGAGGCGTGAGCATGGCATATAAAGGTGAGAACACAATCTTAAATTAATGCCAGCAATATATTTTAAGAGTGGTTATGGGAAAATCTGAATCTGAATATTTGGAATGGAAAGTTTTATGTGAATAGAAATATTAGTCTGGCGCACCTTTTTGTTGAATTGGAGTTTTAAATTATGAGATTACAAACCAGAAACAAGCTTTTACATGCATGATGGGAGGAAGATCCTGGTGGTAGTGGCCTGGAGTGGCTGGGCTACGTCAGTTGCACTGGACCAATTGGCTAGAGAAGAAAAACCATGTAACCGGTCCGACATACTGGCTCATCGGTTGAAGGAACAAGTAACGAAGGCTCGAAAATCACCCTATGGTATGCATGTAGATATTTACATGTCCACCTACATCCTAAATGAAGTATGTTCCCGACACGAGTTCCCATGCTTAAAGTGGGCATGGTCACCGATGGAGACTGTTGTGAACACATATTTCAAGTTGTTGCCCGAATGCAGCTTCAAAGGAGTAATCACACAGCTGTCTGATCATTTTTTCGTCGTTGTGTACAAGATGATATTCGAACAAGATCCACCCTACATGTCAAAGGAAGCAATGGAGGCATTGATAGGAATTGCAGATTGGTATGCCTCACCGTCCGGCACTTTCATCTGAATGTTCAATGCAGAGAAGCCTCTGCATGTCTTGCCAAATTTTGCCTTGGACGTACTTTTCATGCAAGAAGTATCATAACATCTCGGTAGGATTGATAGCTAGACTGCATTGAAAGAAGAAGGCACCTTGGCCCACTCTTCCATTGTGGATTAGGTTATATGAGATCCAGAGTATCAAACAAGCGGATGTCGAAGAAGAACTGATGAAGAAGTACCCTTTTGACCTCCAAAGCTACAATCTGTATGACCGACATTGAATTTTGAAGGATCACTGCATGAGAGTTCAATTCAACTGGATCTATGGGGCATTTCATTGGGTTGAGGAGGACCCATGTAGATATTTCTATAGTTTCTCCATATCCAATGAACCGGTTGGATTCACTATGGAGTGGTTAGTGAAGCAGCGTGAAGCAGCAGCACGAAGAGCACCAGCAGTAGCAATAGTGGCAACAAAGCCAAGTATACCAATGTGTGACAATACATCCATGTAAAGATGCAAGTTTCGAGCATATCCACTTGTAGAGAAAGCAGTGATGGCTATAGAGGCAAAGAGGCAACATCATGACAAGCAAATCGCACAAAGGCAGAAGGAAAAGAAGAGAATGGAAGAAGCAAAGAACGAGTTGCATGAGCTAAGGGAGAAACTCTGAAAGGAACAAGAGTTGCACGAACAAGAGAGGGAAGCGCAGAAGCAGCAGATACAGCAGGGGAAAAACATGTGAAAATAGACGAAGCAGCGCCAGTACAAGTAGTTGATTCATCTGAACAACTGGCATCAGGTGAACAAGGTGAACCATCACAAGGGCAAGACTTTTCTCATAAGATAGAACAAGCATTTCAACAGTTGGATGCAGACATGGAGTAGCAGGAGTTGGAACAGGACACCAACCTCATGCCTCACCAAAAAGAGTTAAAATGACCTGCTTCAATGCATCTAGAAGAGGAGCAAGTCTCGAATGACCAAGGAGGCACTGAGATCCTTGGTAATCAGCCAGAAGAAGAGATGCAAAACATCTCGTTTGATGAATCCCAACATAGAGTTGTGCAGTCTCGGAGAGTGTCAACTTCAGAGGATCAAACATCTTCAGCACAAGTTGAAGAACGAGTGATCGTGACTGATGTGCGCAAACATCTAGCTGCCTTGGCCGATGCAACCAGAGTGTATGCCGAAACCACTAGCTCAAGTGTCTGCTTCCTAATAGCTGAGAATGAGCGAATGGAAAAGGAACTGCAAACGACCAAGAAAGGAGGAGACTTGGTGACAATGTCCTCTCGAGCTGAACTAAAGAAGGAAATACTAGATGAAGTATTGTCCCTTGACACAATTATATGAGCACTATACTCCAAGTTTGGTACTGTGCACAAGGCAGTCATCCATCTCAAAGGTTGATAGCAGCGATGTGCTAGAAGAGCACGCATCTTGATGAACGTGCATGTTGCTGATGATGACATGAAAACATGGATGATTAAGTACAAGGGAGCCCCACTTCACTTGCCTAAAATGATGAGGGTCAATGCATTCGATGAGGGTCAATGTATTCGAAGTCAGATCTAGAATTATGAAGAGCTCTCGTAGTTCATATCTAGCATACAGGCCTCCCATGCATGAGTATTCAAGAGTATGGATGTTTGATCCAGGTGGATATTGGTGGCTACCCACCAATTCCACTTAGACCCCCACTATTGCTTCTTTCAGTATTTCAGTTTCCTTAATTGTATCACAGTTTACTATTTTTAGCAGTTTTTTGGGTCCTAAGCTTCCAGAGCCCTTTTGAGGCCCTAAACAACATTTTTTGGGAAATCTATCGCCAATGATTTTATGTCTAAGATCGTGTTTTTCGTTGTACTCCTCAAAGAGATCTTTCCAAAGGGTTAGCATGCATGTCAAATGGATATAATATGACCAAGTCATGACCCCGGGAAGTTGGTTGTCCAGCTCACCCCAACGGGGCCCATAAACTCTTAGTGTTACATCTCCTGGGATTAGGGTTTGGGTTGTTTAGGGTTTTCTCTTACTGTTCAGTAATAAAAAAAGGCCCTTGAGCCTCATTGTAAGGCAGTTCAAAGGCATGTAGCCACCACAACTCTTCTTAGAGATAAGCTACCATCACCCTAGCTGGTTTATTTCCATTTCTGTTTGTAAGAATATTTTAGTATTTTACATTAATAAAATGAAGTATTATTTCCACTGCATCTTTGTGTTTATGGTTATCTCTGTAATTTGTTGCATTCCTGTTTAAATTTGGATTAGTGGTATCAGAGCGGTCTTCTTTTTTTCTTTGTATGTCCCCAATGAGGTCGGGATATAAGGAGTTAGGGCTTGTACTGGTTGAACCTTTGCAAGACCAGCCTTGCAAATCCCGATGGCCTCCCATGGCAGATGAAAATAAAGACAAGGGGGTAGGAGATCTTATAAAAATCTTGCTCGAAGAAGCCCTCGAGTGACAAAGGAATGCGATGATGGAAAGCTTTACCAGATCCTTCAGTGGCTACTTAAGGGCGACGCGTCGGCTTCCAATAGCTACTTTAGAAACGCCACACCGTTTAAGGTACAAATTAATTTTGAAATCCCCATATTCGAGGGTCAGATAAATGCAGATTCCATCAATAAATGGTTAAATCTGCTAGAGGGTTATTTTTCTGTTCATGATTTTTCCAGTCGGGAAAAGATTATTTTCGCACTTTTCAAAGCAGCCCCCCACGTTAAGGACTTGTGGGAAACCTACTATGAGCAAAAGGATGAAAGTACAAGCTCACTATTTTCAGCTGCACACACTTGGAATTCATTCTGAGATGCCATCAAGGAGAAGTACTACCCTGTCAGAAGCTATGAGGATCAATACATAAAGTAGACCACACTGCAGTAGGGAAGGGACCAAGACGTGCCAGAGTTTACCAATATTTTCCATACCCTTTGCACAAAGTTGGGTATCAAGGATTTAGAGCAGAATTTTGTACTCAAATACTGTAACTGCCTACACAAGTATGTCCAGGAAGAAATAGAATTCATGAACATCTATACGCTCGACACGGCATATTGATATGCCATCGAGGTCAAGAAAAATTTTAAACAGAAAAAGCAAGACTTTGGATTTGCAAATCTGAAGAAAGGGAAAGGTGCCCCTAAACCACAGAAAAAATGACAAAGCCAAGGTGGCACAACCCAAGACAAGTTGCTAAAGTTGCAAGTAAAGAACAGCACCGTGAAGCCGAAAAAGGACACGGGAAAGTGTTGTGAGTTCCATAAGAGCTCCACTCACAACACAACTGAGTGTCGAGCCAAGTAGTCACTGATGGACGAGCTAAAGGCTTCAAAATCATATGCATGTTCTAACTCTGAGTCAAAACCCAGCAAGGGGAATGAAAAAGGGAAGCAGATTATTAATGCAGAGCCCAACGCCACCGTTTCCACCACGAAGATCCACAAGGAGGAACCTGAAGATCTAGAGGAGGAGGAGCGTCTCTTCCACTCCCAGAAGTGGGTAAAGGGCTCTCTGCTAAGTTCATTGTCGACAGCGAGAGCCAAAAGAACCTCATTTCAGCGGAGGTCTTGAAGCAGCTGGGCTTACTGACCACAACACATCCACAACCGTACACCATCGATGGCTTCACCAAGGACAGGATCTTAGCATGAGCCAGCAGTGTCGCCTTCCATAAAACATCAATCCCTTCATGGGTGAGGTATTGTGTGACATTGCTCCCCTTGAAGTTTGTGATGTATTATTAGGACAACCATACTTATGGAAGTGACATGCTATGTATGAATTAAGGCCCCGTGTTGTTATTGTTACTTTGGGAAATAAGTTGTACAGGATACCAGAGGTAGCATCACTTACCACCATCTCTTTGGTTACTGCAAAACAATGCAGTAAGCTCATTTCCAAAATCAGGAAATTTGTTTTCCTGATGATATGCCCTCAAGGAAATAAGAAGACGATGGCCACAACCTCCAAACAAGGCCCCTCTGCATGACAACTACAAATGGACCAAGGTCATGGAGGAGTACAAGGATATCTTCACCTCCCCCGCAAGGGTTCCTCTGCACTGTCAGGTCAAGCACTCCATTGATCTGAACCCAAGTGCATTGCTGCCCAAAGGACCAATCTATCGGCTCTCCATTATGGAGAATGATGAAATCAAGAGGTAGATTCAGGAGTTGCTATAGAAAGGTCACATCCATCCAATTTCATCGCCTTGTGGGAGCCTGATCGTGTTGGTACAGAAGAAGGATGGGACTTGGAGACTCTGTATTGACTATCGAGTGCTGAACAAGATCACTGTCTATAATAGGTACCCGATCCCACGGATTGATGACCTCCTGGACCAACTGAAGGGGGGAAAATATTTCAGTAAGATTGATTTGAAGTTGGGATATCACCAAGTACCAATCGAACCCTCCGATGTGTAGAAGACTGCCTTCAAAGCCAAGGAGGGCCTTTTCGAATGGTTGGTTATGCCTTTCGGACTGACGAATGCTCCTGCAACCTTCGTGAGGCTAATGGATGACATCTTGCGACCATTCACCAACTCATTTGTAGTGGTATACTTGGGTGACATCATGATCTTTAGCCAGAGTTGGGAAGAGAACCTCCACCACATCCGACAGGTTCTCCAAACACTGTGGCAACACACGTTATGTGCCAATTTGGAGAAATGTACTTTTGGCATGACCCAAGTTTAGTATTTGGGATACATTATTGATTAACAAGGGGTGCATGTGGATTAGCCAAGATCCAAGTCGTTCGGGATAGGCCATCTCCAACCACTCTGACAGAGCTCTGCAGCTTTCTAGGTCTTGCCAACTTCTACCACATGTTCGTGTTGGGATTTTCTCATATCACTTGGCCCTTGAGCCAAGTCATCAAGGGAGGAGCGAAAGAAAAATTCTTTTGGTCTGAATCTCAATAGAAGGAATTCACAGAGTTGAAAGATCACCTCTGTTCAGAACCAGTGCTCGTATTACCAAACTTGCAACAACCATTTGAGGTCAAGATAGGTGCCTCTTGTTGTAGCATTTTTTTATTTTGATTAGATAGAATATTTCAAAAAATGTTAAGTGAGGATATGGACATACAATAGTGAATAAAATGTTAGTTTAAAAAAATATTTTTTTGATGATGATGTCCATATCAAAGAAAATGTTAGGTTAGCTACTCTAAACAATCAAGGCAAAAGAAAATGTTAGGTAGAAAGAAAACAAACAAATTCTGAAAGTGAGCAAGTCTAAATGCCACTACTGTGTTTTTTTAAATAATGGTTGTGTGCAGCTTGTCTTAAATGCCACAACCCATGACAGTCAAACTATTTAATCTTGATTGATTCATGCTTTAAATTTGATGTTATAGTTAGAGAATAAAGATCTGGCCAAACTGTTTAATCTTGGCATATCAGTAGTTAGGTAGAGAATAATAAGGTGCCCATTAGTTTAATCTAAGCCCTTGGACACTATAAGGTAGAATTAGATAGTTTGTTTTTGTTAAATAAAAAGAAAGGATAAGGGTTTGCTAGCTTAAATGCACCCGTTAAGTGAAGAAAAAATGATAGGATAAGAAAAGGGTAAGTAGAGAAAGGTTGCAGATGTTTAATGGTTGACTGGAAAAAATGTACATTTATCATGTTGTTGTGTCCAGGAGGCAGTTACATGAAGCAAATGAAGGTTTACAACATCAATTAATTAACCTCCCTACTCCTTTTTCATTCATATATTTATTGATTTCCCCTTCATTCAGTTCATATTCATTCATTTCCATTAAAAATCCCTTTTCCTATGGTAAAAACCCTTTTTACCTAGGAAAAGTAAAACCATCATGTAAAATCCCTTTTTACTATTGAAAATCCCTTTTTACCATATGAAATCCTTTTTACACAAAAACCCATAAAAACATATTTTCCCTAAGTATTGATGCATATATAAAAAGTCAAATGATTCATTTAAAAACATTCATACTTAGCCCATTTTCCCCTCTTCACATATAATTCCCCTTTCTACATATAATTCCTCTTTTCGCATAAATTTTCCCTTCTGCTCATATTTTCATATTAACATTAACTAATTTATTAAACCCTTAGAATTCCCCTTTCCCGTATAATATAGCTTCTTTATTATATATCCTGGAAACCCTTAGTTTTGTTTAAAAACTATATATTATACACAAATATCGCATCGGCGGGATCACGAGCCTTTAAAATATGCATACACCCCTCGTAATGCGATATGCAATGAAGGACCCGAACCCGAAACAATATATATAACAACTCAGTAATATATCGCATCTGCGCCTCATCGCAGTCCCGCTAATAAGCAATAAGCCTTTGCCATTGCGAAATGCGATTGCGATGACAAGT
>APFE031689037.1:0-10275 GCA_000404065.3 Pinus taeda
GTGCACACAATTGAGGAGCAGAAGATTGGGTTGATACTCGAGAAGATTTTGTTGATTATATATATATATATATATATATATAAGCATGATCTACAACTAGAGAACTAGAGAAAAAGAAATTTCATATCAAGAATTTATTTGTTTATGAAAAATATAGTTTTTATTATTTTTTAATGTTTATGAAGTAATATTTCAATTGGATTTTGCAGAACATGTATTGGTTGAAAAAAATTTTCAACTATTACATGAATATTAAACTAATATAATGGTATTTTTTGAATTTTTTTTTTAGTTTTGAAAATTTTGTGTTAATATTTTTTCATTGGGACTATTCAAATTTGTTCAAAAAAATTGAAGCAAATATCATATGAATTGCAAAATTTCAAACTCATATGCCTTTTGAAAATTTTGTGTTAGTAGTTTTTCATTCAGCCTTTTCAAATTTGTCCAAAAACATTGAAGCAAATATCATACGAATTGCAAAATTTTAAACTCATATGCCATTGGATATAATAATACTTCATCAATAAAACATGATCCAATCCACCACGTAAGGACAATTGTTTCCCTAATTTCACTAGGGTAAAAAAACTGTTGCATAAAATTTTACATAAGGGAAACTGGAAATGTGTATTTTAAGACCTCGTAAGCCCAATAAAGTGTCTAAATTAATGAAAAATAATTCCATGGAATCCATTGGTGTTTTGAGTTAGTCACTACAAAACTTGGTAATGTGCATGGATGATGGTGTTTATAAAGAGGACAATGGAAAGGCATATAAACAATAACATATAATATTCATTTTTTCTCTATTTTATCATGTCAGATTAGGTATGGATAGAATATTCAATTAGAAAATTACCACTAAAGTTAGAAAAAATTGGAAACAAAAAAAAATATCTTTGAAAAATTGATAATAAAGGTTTTCTTTTCTTTCTTTCTCTGGTAGCCTAACTGATAGAAAAATGGCCCCTTCACAGAATTGCTTCTAGCTAATTTGAAACAATGAATTATCACAATATTTCTTGAAATTGTATTAATGGATTCTAATGAAAAGGCCAATTCCTTTATAAGTAAGACTCTACCTTTCATTTTCAAACAATAGTTATATAATATTTATTCTATTAGAAATAATATTATTTATATTTAGTGTTTTATCTTTCATGGTGGTCCCTCTCAAATATTCAATTCCTTAATATGTTTGATCGTTAAGGGTGATTCATAATAAAATAACAAAATTAAAATTAGAGAGCTAAAAAAAATGGTGTATTCAATTTATGAACAATATAATTGAGTATTAAATCCTAGTGAAATAATATAAAAAAAAAAATATTATTGATTTATTATTGTTGTAAAATATTTTTGTGTTGATGCAAAGTCTTAATCATAGTTGAAAACAACTCCGAATATGCATTATATTATATTTTTATTAATTAGCGTAGCTAATTATCATAACATTTTAAGAATTAGTCTATATGTATAGAGAATATCATGCATAAAAATATTGGGCTCAACATTTTATATTCTATGTTTGAATTATGATTTAGGTATGCAAGATAATGATAATTGCAAGGATTGTTTCAATATGGATATGTCGAGGAATAAATTGAAGATAAGTAATCACTTCTAGGTTAGAAAAGAAAATGAGTGATTCACACCTCCATAGTAAATCTTGAGAACAACAAATTTTGGAGATTAGTTGGTCCATCTTAAGCATTATAATTATTGAAACAAGAATATAATTTGAAGTACAAATACTTTATGTTCATTTCAATTTTCTTGGATTTTGTAAGATTGTGATACCCTTTTAGTTATATTGGAGTAGTCACCTTTGTTTTATCCTACAAAATCTCACACAGAAGTATGCTAAGAGTCATGTAAATTGTTTTTCTAATACATATTCAATTCAAAGTTTAACTATTTGTTACCAACTAAACTCTTTATCTGGATAAACTTGATTGTCATATTCAAATTAAAGTTGGAGAACAAAGTATCTCCATTGACAACATACACCAAAATATAAACATGTCCAAAAAAAAAATACTCTTACTGAAGTCTACTATCCATATTCAAAGTGTGTTCTAAATTATCTATTATAATAAGGTTGTCAATTTCAAGATATAATTTAGGTAGAAATGTGTTCTATATTTTATCTATATGTAAATTTCAAGCCACAATTTACATAGAATTACGTTCTAACTTTTATGTTTTACTTTGAAATTGCTAATTTTTTATTTAAAAGCAAATAAACCTTATTTTAAAATTTAACTTATATTTTTTTTGCTTTGTAATCGCCCATTGCTTCTTTTCTAGCTTCGAAATTGCCCATTGCTTTTTTGTTTTTGGAGATTTCACGAATATAATTAATATTCTGCGTTCAAAATTTAGGTAATTTTTTTTAAGGTTACCTTTCTTTATGTTTGTGGAGATTTCACGAATATAATTAATATTATGCATTCTAAATTTAGGTAACCTTGTGCTTTTTTGAATAACTCTTTTTTTTTTGGGCGTTGTAATTAGTATTTTTTGAACACAACCCTAACCTTTAGTTAAGAGCTGGTACAACCCTAACCTTTAGTTAAGAGCTGCTAGAAGAATTCGATCCGTTTCCGGGTGGTATTTTTTGAACTCAACCCTCACGTTTAGTTAAGAGCTGGTAAAAGAATTCGAGTCGTGCGCATTTCACAGTCGTAATCTATTCAACCCTAGCATTTAGTTAAGCGCTGATATAGGAATTTGAATCCGACCAGTTTATTTTATAGCCATTTCCTCATTGTCCAGCGCGGATTTCAAAGTAGCAATCTCTCCCAATTGTAAGATGTGCACAATTATTTCAATAAGTATTATGTGAAGATGTTCCACCATAAGTCAGACTGAATATACGAAGGTCGTGTCTTCAATCCACAATGTTGTTGCCTCTTTGTATCTTTGTTGGGAGAGGATCATCGTTGGGAGAGGATCATGTGTTGCGAAGTTGTTTCTTCTGTATCTTTGTTGGGAGAATGTCACACTGGGTACATGAAGGTCGTGTGTTCCATCTACGCTCCTCTCTCTTGAGAAAGCTGACACAGGTATTATGTTAGATCCACAATGTTGTTGCATCTCTATTTTTGTTGGAAAATCATCACATTGAATATACGACGGTCGATCCACGCTCTTCTATATTTTTGTGGTAGAGTGCGACAGTGTGTATCTTTGTTGGGAGAGCGTCGGACTAAGGAGGTCATGTGTTCAATCCACCCTCAATGCACCTAGCAGCTCATAACTCTTTTTCAAATCAGGGAGGAGGTAAGGAGGCCATTTCTATCTTCCATCCTCGTTTTAAAGTAAGGTTTATAGATTTTTTCTACAACTATGGATATTGTTTATGGATAATTTTGTTTGGACATTTTAAACCTGGCCTCCTTTTTGTTTTAAAGTAGGATTTATAGTTTTTTTCTACAACTATGGATATGTTTTATGAATAATTTTGTTTTTACTTTTGAAACTATACATCTTCTTCGAGCCTTCGTTTATAATAGGGTTTATAAAACATATTCTGCAACTATGTATGGCGTTTATGAATACTTATGTTTGCACATTTGAAATGTTGAGAAGTTGTTTATAATTAGTTTGTTTATAATTTTTTCCCTGCAATTATGAGAAATAATTATTGATACTTTTCGTATTCCATTATAATTTTGAGAAATAATTATTGATACTTTTCGTATTCCATTATAATTTAGCTTGTTTATAATTTTTTCATGCAATTATGAGAAATAATTATTGATACTTTTAGTTTTTTGTATTCCATTATAATTTAGCTTGTTTATAATTTTTTCATGCAATTATGAGAAATAATTATTGATACTTTTCGTGTTCCATTATAATTTTGTTCACACATTCGAAATTATGATCACTTTGTCATCAGGATTCGTCCTCAATTACTATATCCACCCAATCATGTGGACTGAATTTTTATATTATGGTTACCGAGACATCAATCATACATACTCGTAGCCCCAAAATTATGACCCAAAAATAGAGATTACTAAGTAGAATTCATAGAAATCCGTGCAAACGTTCACCTTTTTCAGGGTTTCTCAAAAGGATTGGAAATGTTTCTTGGTTGGCTGACACACTTCGATGTCTCATTTTTCTAACTGTATTTTAATATGAAAATAGATTTAATTTTTTTTATTGGAATTGGAATTTGACAATGAAATTATATATTTTTGAAATTTTTAATACACATAAAATTAACTGAAATTTCGCAATGAAATGATATATTTTTGAAATTTTTAATACATAAATAAATTTAAGTTTCTAAATAGAAAAAATTATGTTTAATCTTTTTAAATATAAGTATGTAGAAACAATGTAAGAATTGGAATTTGGCACTAATATCATATATTTTTGAAATTCTAATACTCAAATAAATTTACTTTTAAAATTATAAATTTTTAAATATAAACTATGTTTAATATTTTCAAATAAAAAATTACAAAAAATGAAATCGTGGAAAAATTGTTAAAATTATTTTTTATATTTTTTGAAATAAAGCAGGAAAATGTTGCGATGTGTATTTTTTTCTATGATCACCACTCTTTCAACTTTGATATTGAAAATCATAAGTTATGTTTTGTTATAATTGTGACCAATTATTGAAATACATCTTAGTGAGCCTATACACTAGAAATACACCAATACATTAGACATACATCTTATGAGCGAAGGCATAGAGACGGTATGGTTGTTTCTGTAATCTTCTATTTCGGCCACGGTGAATTCATTTGTTCCGATGACCCTAAGATTTTTGTAGTTCCATTTTGAGACCACATATGTGAGACTATAATACAATATCTTTTCTATTGGTGTTCCATCGTACTTAGTGGAGGTATTTTGATGTTTCGTTGTGTTTTGTGTTTGTATGTTATTTATATTTGTGGGTTTCTAGAATTTATGTCTATGGAAATTGAGTTTTTATTTTATTTTATTTTTTAAAGATTTTATATAATTAATCCATTGATTTTAAATAGTTCTAGACATTAAGAATATGAGTTGGGATTTGTATAAATTTTACAAAAGTAAATTAATTAAATCGTTGTTATTATAATTACTTATTTATGTTGCAAATTGTTATACATATTATTTGTTATATTATCATGTATATATTGATATTTCAATTATCAATGTAAATAATTAATCAATAAGTATTAAAAATAAAGAGAATAAAATGATATGTAATTTTTATTCCCTTTTAGGTTTTCTAAGGAGGCAAAGGTCAAAGGGAGGGGGTGGGCGGGTTGATGTAATGACCTACAGCTCCAGCTTGAAGTGCGACGGTGGAAGTGCGAGCTCTTCCAAATGTGTGATGACACTTATGTGCATTTGTTAGGAGGAGACTTGTTTCTATGGCGTAGAGGGTGCATGGAGGCTGACTTGATGAGATAGGGGCTTTTGCGATGGAGCAAGGGCGTGGGTGAGGTCGGCTGGGTAAGCCATGACCTCCCCTTCAACGCATATATATTGTATTGCATTGGCACTCATTTGAACATCGAACGAACTCGCTCTACATCATTCACTCAATAAGGAAGTGCACAGTTCTAGTGTGCAAGTCTAAGGGAATGTGCAGATTTCGTATGCGGCCATTCTTGGGCAGGGCTGCACGGTGAGCCACGGTTGTGGGTGAAGGTGTGGGTAGGAGCACTCGGTGGTTGAGTTGTGGTGTGCACGGGTGTGTGGCGCCTGACAGATGGTTGCGGTGTGCATGGGTGTGGCGCCTGATTTGTGTGAAGGTTTGTGCAACGACTTAGCATAGGTGTCTTGGCGACTCAGGTGAGCAGCCGCCCATCGTGCAAGTGTGCACGGTGACTTGGTGAAGTGTTGAGATTGTGAATGAAGGTGTATCCTGGTTGGAGGTGCCCGTGTGTGGCGACTTGGAAGCGTTCCCAAGTTGGGCAAACAACACAATCGTGCGACAAGCTGAACGAAGCGTTGGTGAGTCCTGTGATGACCGTGCAGAGGTGCCAATGATTTAGGCAACCGAGTTTTGCCTTGGATTGTGAAATTGACTAAGTATGAAACTTGGGCTTTCCAAGTATACTTGTACATTGTAAACTGTTGTATAATATATTGTTCGGTAGACTCATTGTTCAGGGAGTTGCCCCTCCCTTTCTACTGTGCAATTGTGTTCATCATTTATAATTGTTGTTGATAATGAATGTGTATGGGTGTTCATTGGTATAAAGGATAAAGAATAATACTTGGCTGAATCACAAGCTATGTAGGAATAAGTGGTTAGGCGTAGTCCACGAACATAATTATTGGTGAAAAGAAAGTGTTCGGTGGTGCTGCAGCTCACCAAGAGCTGTTGAAAGACTACCGCTGGCCTGGGGGCGTGACAGTTGGTATCAGAGCTCAGTTGAAGTTGGTATTAGAGTAGGGTGGCTGGTGACGAAGTGAAGGTGGTATACACTTGGAGTTGGTGACTGGTACTTGTAGGTAAAAGAGGTTGGTGAACACTTCCTGATAAGTGTTGCATCAAGGACTTGGGTTGTAGCTGAAACTGTTGTATGGTTGAAACTAGATTGCAAAGAAGAAGAAGGCTATTAGCAATGGTTGAATCTCAGATTGGGTCTAGTTATGGTGCGAAGGACACTACTCTTGGGTTCATTGAGAAAGTGCTGGAGAAAGTGGAGGACTTAGAGGCTTACTGGAATAAGAAGATTGACTTGGTCGTGAAAGATCAAGAGGCCAATTTGAAGATGAAGGAAGAGCTCGAGGAACTCTAAAACCAACACGAGTACACCGATCTTATGTGTACACAACTTGAAGTAAGGGTCAAGGAGGTTGAAGAAGTAAGGGATCATGGTCTTGTAGAGATCATGGACTTGAATAAATCTCTTGATGAAGCCAGAGATGAGATCGCGGTGTTGAGGAAGGTCGTGAGGCATAACTTAGGTGGAGGAGTGCCTCATGTGAAAGTCAAGGAACCAGAATCTTTCAATGGTACAAGGAGTGCAAAGACTCTTGGTAACTTTCTATGGAACGTGGAGCAATACTTGGAATGATTGGGACTATCTGATGATGAGACGAAGGTCAAGATAACTTCTCAGTTCTTGGAAAAGGATGCTAAGATGTGGTGGCGAAGATGGATGGATCAGATTGCCAGTGGCAGTTCTAGTGACATCACTTCGTGGGATGAAATGAAGCGAGCTTTGCAGGCCCATTTCAGTCCTCAAGATGAAACGTGGGAAGCAAGGATGAAGGTAAAATTCATAATGTAGAAAGTGAACCTTCAGAAATATCAGCAGGAGTTTGCAAGTGCAGTCCTAGAACTTCCTAACATGGCGAAGAGGGAAAAGGTATTCAATTTGATTATTGGGTTGAAGCCTTGGGCATGCAATGAAGTGAATAGACAGAGGATTAGAACACTTGAAGAAGCTTTTGCTGCTGTGGACAGGTTGGTGGAGCATTATGATGAGACTTCTGATGATAGGAACAAGAAGTCTGAAAAGACGAAAGATAAGAAGAAAGAAGATGCTTCGAAATCATATGACAGTTCGAAGATGAAGAAAGTCTTGAAGTGTTGGATATGTGCAGGACCACATACGGTGAATAATTTCCCTTCTAAACCTAAATTGGCTACGATTGCACAATCTAATGCGAAGAATGAAGAAGCTTCTATGGGGATGATGCAGATACTTGGTGTTGTTGCTGCTACAGAGGTGATCTCTCAGAGGAATCCTGAGAGGAATAAGTTGGAGTATGTTCGGATGAAAGTTGGAGATGCTGATATACCCACTATGGTGGATAGTGGGGCCTCTCACAACTTCATGGGAGAAGATACTACAAGAAGGATTGGGCTGAAATTTGTACCAATCAAGGCACAAATGAAGACATTGAATTCTCCTTTGGATGAAGTTCTTGGTGTAGCTAAAAAGGTGGACACAACACTTGGTGAGTGGACAGGGATGGTTGACTTCACTATAGTGCTGATAAATGACTATAAGGCTATGCTGTGAATGGAATTCATGAAACAATTTGATGCTATGATTGTTTCACATTTGAAGAAGCTATACATTTGTGATGGAAGGGAAGATGTACCCATTGGTGTGCCTACCATTGGAGTAACAAGTCCCGATTGTAAGTTGGCAGTGATACAAATGGAGGACGAGAATCGGATGGATGACATGAGTAAGCGATTGTCCATGGTTGAGACAAAGCTTACCAAGCAGTCATTGGTCATCAGGACTCTTTCAGATAGTATCTTTGACTTGCCAAGAAGGCTATAAGAGGTTGAGGATGATGATGATGATGATGAGGCATATGTGAGGCTGAATGTTCAAGAGGAGGATCGGGTCACTTATCTACAGAGGATGGAGATTGAGGATCCTGATAGATGGATTGAGGTGATTAGTGAGGGTGAGCCTTCAGGCTCTACTCTGTCCACATCTTCTTAGATGGACAAGAATATGGGGCTCATTGTTAACTGCTCATGGCAGTGAGTCCTTTAAAACAAGTTGAGCAGGTATGACAAATGGTGTAGGGATGTCTTGGCATCAAGCATCATGACATGTTGTAGATGGGATGGAGTTTCCATGGACCTGAGCATGGTGATATTCTTGGTGAGTCTGAGATGTGGTAGAATCCGAGATAAACTAGTGAAGGCATAAGGAGGAACATTCTTATGATTTGAACATGACATTTGGATTCATCACCTGACTAGTTCAAGTCATGGGGGCTAGCAGTGTACCAAAGAGATGTTGGCATCAGGAAGACAAGGAGGATCGTTCATAGGATGAGGACCACACATGATGAAGATGGTAGTTCTGCATATGTTGTAGGGATTTTTGCAATATGTGGAGGAATTGACATCATGGACTAAGGATGAGATAGACATTGGTGATGATCTTGGTGGAGGGCTACCAGGATGGTATGTTGTCAAGGACGACAATGACTACAGGTGGAGGAAGATGTAATGACCTGCAGCTCCAACGTGAAGTGCGATGGTGGAAGTGTGAGCTCTTCCGAACGTGCAGTGACACTTATGCACATTTGTGAGGAGGAGACTTGTTTATCTGGTGTGGAGGGTGCATGGAGGCTGACTTGATGTCTTAGGGGATTTTGCGATGGAGAAAGGGCGTGGGTGAGGTCGGCTGGGCAAACCATGACCTCCCCTTCAACGCATATATATTGTATTGTGTTGGCACTCATTTGAACATTGAACCAACTCGCTCTACATGATTCGCTCAACAAGGAAGTGCGCAGTTCTAGTGCGCAAGTCTAAGGGAAGGCGTAGATTTAGCATGCGCCCATTCTTGGGTAGGGCTACACAGTGAGGCGCGGTTGTGGGTGAAGGTGCGGGCATGACTGCCCAGTGGTTGAGTTTTGGTGTGCACCTGTGTGTGGCACCCGACGGACGGTTGTGGCATGCACAGGTGTGGCGCCTGGTTTGTGCGACAAGTTTGTACGGGTGTCTTGGCGGCTCAGGTGAGTGCCCACCCATCGTGCAAGTGTGCACAGTGACTTGGTGAAGTGTTGAGATTGTGGATGGAGGTGTCTCTCGGTTAGAGGCACCCATGTGTGGCGACTTGGAGGTGTGCCCAAGTTGGGAAAACAACACGATCGTGCGACAAGGTGAACGAAGCGTTGGTGAGTTGTGCGCCGACCGTGCGGAGGTGTCGGCGAGTTAGGTAACTGAGTTTTTCCTTGGATTGTAAAATTGACTAAGTATGAAACTTTGGCTTTCCAAGTATACTTTTACATTGTAAACTGTTGTAAAATATATTGTTGGGCAAACTCATTGTTCAAGGAGTTGCCCCTCCCTTTATACTGTGAAATTGTGTTCATCATTTATAATTTCTATTGATAATGAATGTGTATGGGTGTTCATTGGTATAAAGGATAAAGAATAATACTTGGTTGAGAATCAAAAGCTAAGTAGGAATAAGTGGTTAGGCGTAGTCCATGAACATAAGTATTGGTTAAAAGAAAGTGTTCGGTGGTGCCGTGCCTCGCCAAGAGCTGTTGAAATACTATCGTTGGCCTTCGGGCATGACAGTGGAGGTGGTGCAGGAGGAGGAGGCAAATACGGTTGAGGAGGAGGTGGAGGTGGAAGAGGTGGTTGTGTTCATGGAGGTGTAGAAGGTGGAGCCAGAGGAGGAGGTGGTGGAGGCAGTGGAGGAGGTGGTGGAGGAGCTGGAGGGGGTTGAGGTGCTGCAAGAGGAGGAGTAGGTAGAGGTGCTGGAGGGGGAGGAGGAGGTAGCAGAGGTGGTGGAGGAGGAGGAGGAG